>QANX01007603.1:0-125214 GCA_003254975.1 Ochetophila trinervis
ATATGAAAAAACGCTTCAAATACCTTCGCATTTTTTAAAACATTGAATTTACTTCATTTGAATGGAAAAACACAAACCTGACTTGCAGATAAAGCCTTTAGAGATTTTTGGCTTGGGGTTGAACTCTTTTCTCTGGCTTTTATTGAATCTTGGTTTAGATTTTAGATGAAGAAGAAATTACAGCCAAAATCCATGTGGAGAAAGTCAGATTATGAAAATTGAAAAATTAAAAAAAGAAAAAGAAAAAAATCGCAGGAGATGCGAACCTGGATGAACAATAACAGCATGTTAAACTGCCAGAGATAGGGTAGATGCCGGTTGGTGCAAATGGTCACCTTTTCTGTTGTCTCTCTCGTCTAATACAGTAACACCATATTACAGAAACCCAAAGAGTGTGTATTATTTTATCCCATACAGCGTTGATATTGGGCCTCATCATGTATTATGTAATCCACACATTACGTTTTTCCAAAATGCCCTAAATACTGTGCTAGTCTACACTATGTATTATATTATCCTATCCAGTGTTCCAATACAATGAATCAAAACGTGTCTATTATTAGAACCCAGCATATCAAGTAAGCCCTAAGGAAGTAGAATGCATATCATTATTTTTGTTATCCATAATTTGCTTATGTAGTCCACCATAAGTAGCCTATTAGATCATAAGTAGATATATAAATATTTATGAATGTTAAACAACATTGATAAGATTTAAGAAAAGGGAGAGAAGCAAAAGTTGAAGACTTATTAAGAACCCAATTTCTGAAACGACCCTACAAAGTACTAAAACATAATAGACTGACTCAAAACCCATGACGAGTAATCCAAAACACCAATAAATTTCTAATCAAATCTAGATAAGCAAAGTATGTACAAGCAAACTGCAAATCAAACTGTGAGAAAGGAGGGCAAATTAGTAAATAGAATTTTACTTAATACTCTGGTCAATATATCAAAAGTAGTTTATATATACATCTTCTATTTTAGTCTCTAGAACTGTTTAGCTATGATCCCAACTTGGAAGTACAATTTGACTGTTATGTCAGCTACCAAGTTAGATATATCACTGTAATGGTCATCACCTCTATGCTCTCTATCAATCCAAAAAAAGACAAAAGACAAAATGGGATCATATTACCTGAATCCTAGAATTTTTCATTCCAGCAGCTCAGATTAGTATTTCAACTTAGAAAAAGTGAACCATATTAACCATGTACAAACTACAAAATTCAACTATGGACACGTTTGAAGACTGTTCAGCTTACTGATACCACCATTCAAACCAAAACAGATGCTGAAGATGAATTTCCTTTGTTGCCAACCAGAAAAACTTTCTCCGTCAGATTAGACTTTAGTTGGGCCAACTCTACGAACATGCTCTTCAGCTTTTCATGTCGAACCATCTCTTCCAGGATTTTATCCTCCGAATCTGTAGGTTGGACTTTCTGCTCATCATTGGCTCTGTCTGAAGTAGAAAATATCAATTTTGACTGCCTTTCCTTCTCAGCTTGCCTTCTATACTTCTCTTCTTCATTTGACCCCGATGTAATAAGGTGGTATGTGTACACAAATTTTTTCTGTCCAACTCTAAATGCACGGCATATAGCTTGCCACTCAACAGATGGGTTCCATTCAACATCCAGCAACACAACCCTTGATGCACCAACTAGATTGATCCCTTCACCACAGGCTTTAGTAGATGCAAGTAATACCTTTGCTTCACTAGAGGGATCGTTGAATATCTTTAAGAAGGAGTGTCGCTGCTTGACGTCGCAATTTCCATCTAAACACATAACCTCCCTGTCTTCATGCCAGTTGAGATGATATCTGAGCAGGTCTTTAATGAACGACAGTGGATCAAGAAACTGACTAAAAACCAGTACTTTCTCGTTTAAAGCCTCACTAAGCCGAATGAGTTCTATTAGAAATTTTGTTTTCACTCCAGCATGAGGACTCTTTCTGTCTCTTTCCAAATCATCCTTGCTTACAGAAAGTTCTTCTACTTTTCTGAGCAACAATGAAGGATGGATAGAGGCTAAAGTCTCCTCGTACTGCCTCTTAAAATAGTTCTTGCTCCTTTGAATGTCCTGAATGACACGCTCCTGCAGCGGAGTTGGCTTTAATTTGACTAGTACATGCCTCAACCCAGGAAGACATTCTTGCAGTATATTACCATTGTGCACATGAACTAAAGGGCCAATCATATCTCTAATAGTTTTCAGTTTAAGGTCTTCCATTTTGTCATCAGCGCCTTTACCAATGGAGCTGGTAAATCTTGTCCACTGCCCTTTTACATGATTTTTTCTATTATGTGCATACTTTCTATCGGAATCTTCTTTGAATAGAGCTTCAAGCCCCTTTTCAAAACTTGGATTCACTAAGTACAGTGTATTATACAGCTCCTTAAAATTGTTTTGGAAAGGAGTTCCTGAGAGAAGAATCCGCCTCTGTGTTTTGATTTTTGAAACTGCCTTCCAGATAAGACTATCCTCGTTGCGAGGGGTATGCCCTTCATCAAAGACTACGAGACCAGGATATTCAAGAAGGATCTTGCTGAATCCTTCACATTCAGCAGTTTTCCGTTTCCTGAATTTTTCATCTTCAGCATCTATGCATTTCCTGCCCCTTTTACTATCAAGTTTGTTCTTTTCTCCAGCCAGTTGCTCAAACAGAGGATAACTGATGCCCAAGATGCCCCCATTGAAGTACCACAAAAACAACTTCAGCCGGCGGATTCCATTTACATCTAGATCCCATTCCAGACTGGCAGCCTTTTCTTTTTCAATTCCCGACAATTCAACCTTGCTAAGATTGTGAAGTGGAATGTTAACATTCCACTTTTGAAACTCCTCTTCCCATGTCAGCAGCATGCTGGGCGGAGCAATAATGATCGGCCTGCATTTTGGATATAATGCCATGTATGTCTGGAGAAAGACAATTGTTAGACGAGTTTTCCCTGTCCCAGGAGCATGAGAAATGATGCAGCCACTACCATCATCAGAGCTTGAAGTGTTTTTCAACTTTTTAAGATCGATTGATCCAGCAATATTATTCCAGATGAACTCGAATCCGTCACGCTGATGTGGGAACATACTACTCTTGGTACCAGGAATTAGATCCCACACTGTGCCATCAGTGTGATCATAGGAACCACGGTCAGAATGGGAATCACAACCGAATTCTTTCTGAAAATCAAAAAAGCTGGAGTTGTCATATTTGCCGAGCTCTCTTGCATCTGGTCTTCCCCAAAGATTTTTGCACTGCAACATACAGATCCAAACTAAAATTATTAGACAACTGAAGATTAACTCCAACACTTAGAAATCACTTTGAAACAAATAGTCTGTCTAAGCAAACCTATAGAATCTTTGATCAGATAATAAAATCATTAATTATGGGTCAATAGCACAAACTAACATTATGATTATTATTACTCAGGTCAAACTGACACAAGAATAGACTTAGAAATATCAGTGTCCAGCTAAATAAATCAATGGATACTTTCAATCTGAAAATATCCTTAAAAAAGGAAAGTATTATCAAGTTAAAGGCCCATATTACTGTTGTACGCAGAATAGACACGAGATTATATAAAGAGCTAGTAATGGTTAACGTCCAACAAGGTAGAGGTTGAGCTAGTTCACAATTATAGCAAAACTAATACAAAGGACCAGCTGAGCAAATGCCTTCACCAAAAACGTATGCCAGTTACCTTAGCAAAAGAATACAAACTACAGTATGATATCATATTCAACTAACAAAGAAACAGAAAAAAAAATCAATCAGTTAAACTTGACAAACCAGTCCACAACTTCAACTGGCAGCTAACTTTCATTTCAAGTAAACTTGACGTGCTCATTAACCATTGCTAGGTAAATAACCAGGAATAACAACAAGGTTCATGTCAAGGAAGCAAAATCCAAATAAGGTTATCGAGCCCCAGCTCAGATGCCGGTCTGGAAAAAATCATAATAGCCGAAATGCATGTACAGTGACTGTGACAAGAAACTGCATCACAAGCTAGAGCTTTACATCATAATTATGCCTTCATAATAGCATCGTACAGTGCACAGTAAAAAAATCCAGAACACTAAGACTAACAACCTTAAATAAAATGAAAATCAACAAAATGAGTTTGCTTAACTTACAAATTCAGGTACCAGATACTTGGTCTCCAGAACAAATGAGCAATATGTACATCTAAGTCCAATTTCTTCATCAAGATCAAGATGATGTTTCCCTTGACTGCAAAGGGAAGCTATATCAACTTCCCTCTCTGGAGGTAGGAAATCTTCATTTTCGACCTGATGATCAAAGTAGTAGAGCTCAATGCATAATTTTATAACCAATTTATGTTGTCTTATTATCTGAATTATGTGTTAGTGTATTGCAAATAAAAGATGGCATACAAAACATAATGACCAGTATAGTGCATGCATTTAAAACAAACCAAAACAACATCCTTCCTTAATTTAGATATGTGATATTCATTCTAAAGCAAACAAAAGCCTCGATTAAGTGTAAATTGAAAGAAAACATCATACATGAGACTGCATTAACAGTCATGTTGTGTTAACGAGTGTAAAACAAGTTAAAAATCAAATAACAAAATGTATTATATATCAAATACAAGTTCCACTACCAAATTATAAAAACTTAAACTATATAAATGAAATAAGCGTAGTCAATATAGATGATGTATCTGCCATAACTATATTTCACTATCTCTGAATTTATATAAGCGTTTTCTAAGACTCTAACTAAAAATAATGACGAAAATACGCAATCTAGGAGGACAGTTAGAGCAAGCCACATAACAAAAAGGGGATAGCATACAGAAATTAGACAACCGTAAAAATCTTTATAGATGAAAAAGCTTTGATGCATTATAAGGAACGAATATAACAGATTTAGATAAGAGTGCTGAATTAAAATGTTGTTAGATTTGTTCTACGAACCAGCTGGCTGGAACCAATCTCACAGGATCTCAGAGCAAAAGCACACTCAGCCCAAAGTCTTTCCAACTCTTTATCAGAATCTGAAATCTCTGTTGGATTTGGCTCCTCAACTCCAAAAGTGAATTTGAGTGGAAGTACTGTTTCATCACCAAATTGATTTGTTTCAGCTTGAGGGGCCTTATTTCTAGAATGAAATAACTCTGCCAGATCCGCTTCTTTTCTCTTAAGAATGGTATCGAGGAGAATCTTAGCAATATCATCATTTTTTTTCACATTTACACCGATTTTCTTTTTCTTTTTGGACTTTTCCAACTCCAGTTCATCATCATCCAACCTTTTCTTCACATATTCTTTATTTTTCCTACTATCATAAACACATTTTTCTTTATCAAACCCAATTTTCCTAACCACCTGATGGTCATTCTCATCAGTATCAACATCGTAATAAAACCGAGCTTTCTTTCTAGGATGGTTAGTTTTCTCAACTAAATGTTTTGTTTCATATACATTGAAATCCTCATCATCATCATCATCCTCAGTTGATGAAGATTCCAGGTCATCCTCTGCATCACTATCCTCGTCATCATTCTTCTCAGTTGATGAAGATTCATCATCTTCACTATCAGGCGAAGAAGATTCCATCTCATCTTCTTCATCATCATCAATGCAAAAAGGGAGACTTGAGGATCCAGGTTCAATTTTTTCCTTTCCACTTGTCACATTAATCTGTGAGCCAGTTTGTTGTGGCACACAAAGTTCCCCTCCTTTTTTCCCCACCAAACTCTTAGAACCCGAACCGGAATCTGAATCCAAATCCTGATCATTCACAGAAACAACCAATTCAACATCACTGCTATCCACATCAATCACACCCGACTCCTCTGCTCTCTCAAAACCCAAATGAGAATTTTGTACACCATCTGCACTAGCTACTGACTCAGAGTCCTTTATAGAACTCGACTCCAATTTCTCAGACCCATTACCATTTTTTCTCTTCTCGGCCATTTTTTCCTCCCTCCTTGCACAACCCGACTCCAAGTCACAAACAATATTCTTCTCCTTCTCCTCCTTTCTCTTCCGAAAAAGCTCTTTGTAATACATATCATAACTCTGTCTCGTTCTTCTCGCTACCGGCAACAGAGGGTCCATATCTACAACTACAATAACAAAGATCCAAACTTTTTTGGACAAAAATAAAAACCCATAACAGAAAATCAAAATATAGAAAAAAAACCCAAACGACACAAAAGCCAGTGACTTTTTTTTTTTAACACGGAAACAAATCCAAGAACAGCAAAACCCATCAAAGATTGTTGAAAAACAGAAAGCAGAGGAAACTAGAGTAAGAGAGAAAAAGAGAAAAGAATGGAAAGACTTACCAAGCCAGCTACAATGGCGAAAGTTGCAGAGGTAGAGAGAGAAAGAGAGAACGGACAAAATAGGCAAAAGGGCGCGAAAGATTGTGCATGCAAAGCGGCAATGAATAATAAATAAATAAATAAACAAATAAAGAAAAAGAAAAAGAAAAAGAAGGAGAAAAGCCAAGCGGACTACTGTTTTGAAGCTCTGGGGAAAAGCGACTGACGACTCAGGTCTCACTCAAATGTAAGTTTCTTTTTCTTTCCGAAATACCCTTACTGTGCTAATTTAATTACGGTATAACCTTGGTGATGCAAAAAAGGAAATAAACGTGGACTCCTGCCATTGGGTACTGTTTGGTAGTGTACGGATTTTGGCGGATTTCGATGGTTTTGGGGAGGAACAGAGATTTTATAAATTGTTAATGGGTCCGGACGTTACATTATTTTTATTTTTAAATATTAAAAAAAAAATTTTTTTTTTTAAATTTTGTAGTCTTTATTTTTTTTTCTTTTTTATGTAAAGATATAGATCCTCTTCTTGAGAATAATATATTTTTATTTTTGTAAAATACTATTTGGTACATAAATAGTCCATGTTAATTTAAAAAAAAAAAAAACAAAGGTAGAGATGAATCTTGATATATAAATGCAATTTTATATAACTCTTAGAAAAGAGAAAAAAAAAAAAAAAGAGAGAAAGAATGGGTAATTTAAAAGTCATTAAATGCTTTGTCCTTTTTTCAATAAATAAACATTAATTGTTCAAGATTGTGTATGTATTGACGATTTGGTGATCGATTGATATTTCATATTATTTTAAAAATAATAATAACATTATTTTTTTAAATTAAAATAATAATAACATTATTTTTTTAAATTAAAATAATAATAACTTATTTAATAAAACATTATAATGCTAAACTTCAAAATAGTTAGTAATTTAAGAAGAAAAATGACCTTATTATTTTAAAAATAATAATAACATTATTTTTTTAAAATTAAAATAATAATAACTTATTTAATAAAACATTATAATGCTAAACTTCAAAATAGTTAGTAATTTAAGAAGAAAAATGACCTATAGAGTCATAAGTTAAAAAATTATCTAATAAAGAAAAATAATTTCAATTGTTAAGAACCCATATATGAAATTTAGAAATAATAACCATAAGTTTTATGAACCAATATATTTTTTTTGGGGGGCGGGAACATTAATTAAGAATATGCAATAGTAGGGAAAAAAAAAGGAAAAAAAAAAAGCCCCTAAAAATAAGCAAACTGAGACGTGTAAAAACATGCTTTTTATATCTTTTCCTTCCTTTTCAAGAGAAAAAACAAAATATAAGCCGAGTCTGAATGTATACTGTATTTTTTTAAATTAAATTTATTTATATAAAAAAATTTATTATTAATTTGTATAATTAATATTTATAATTTAAAAAAATTATATTTTTATCTAATTTATTTAAAATTAATGATTTCCGTTAAGTTAAAAATCACGTGCATAAATTATCTTAAAAAACATGCATAGTAAATTACTTTCAAAATTAATTTTTTTATTTTTAATTCTACCAAAAACTAAAAGAAAAAAAAAAAGTCATAAATTAATAAATTTTAATTTTTTTTCCATTTTTTTTAATTTTTAGTACAATAAAAATTAAAAAAAAATCAATTTTGAATGTCACATGCTATGCACGTAATTTTTAAATTGATAAAATTTATCAATTTTAACTGAATTTGACAAATTTTGTAACTTTTTTTAAATTAAAATATATTAATTGCACAAACTAATTATAAAGATTTATATGTGAATAAATTCAATTTTAAAAAATATTAAAATGCATTTATACTTCTAAATTATTTTAGCTTTCAATTTTTTGTATTATTTTTTTGGGTGTGAGTTTTCAATATTTTGATTAAAGGATATTGCAACCCTTATTTATCTTCACAAATTTAAAATATTAATAAATCATAACTATTCCTTTTTTTTAATTAACTATTCTTATTCTTATTATATTCTCTATCATTAATAAACCATTACTGCTATAAACATACCTTTTGTAAATATTTATAATCCATTTGGTATTAAGAACTACAGCTATTTTATTATAGAAAAATAATTTTGTACAATAATTATATATTTTTGTATTTGGTTTCTTCGTGAGTCAAACAAATTAGATTTTTTTGAAAATAAATTTTAAGATAGATAGATTTTTATTTAAAAAAATCTTTACGAGTTATATTCTTCAGTTAAGTTTACCCAATTTAATTGGATTAGTTTAAAAATAATAATTTTAACGTTATTTAGTAAAAGAAAAAAAAAATTGTAAACCTGACATCTACTAACATGGTACAAAACTGCAATGCTGTACAGATTTCCTCGTAATCATTACAATATTGGGGTAAAATGTAAAACTGAAAAGCTAATTCTTTTTCTGGTGATTTTATTTTTTTTGTTTGGTGAATACTGCAAAGCTAGTTCAAATCAGTGGGATTCATGTAATTAAATACAACAGCAGTAGCAAATAGAGAATGTAGATATAAAAAAAGTCCACGTTGGCTTTCACCATTTGGGTCATCACTTTAACATAGAATCAAAGAAAAAGAAAAGAAAAATCAAACCAAAAAAAAAAAGAATCAAAGAAAAAAAACATTAAATAGAACCAAGGATGAAAATATCGGTATCGACGGAAATATCGAAGGTTCAAAATACGGAAATATCGATGGAAATATCGACAAAATATCGATATCGATAAAAAAACGAAAGAAATGATGGAAATTTATAGAAAAATATGGAAATTTTTGATGAAACTTCAGGATATGCTTATTTATTAGATACTTTATCAATTTAACTATAAAAATTGAAAAAATATTGAGTGGAAATCATATTTATCATAATTAAGAGGTTTATAATACTCGCTGATAAAAATAAAAATATTATTAATTAAGTAATGAATTATTCATTAATCAGAATAATAATACAAGTACATGATTACTTAAATATAAGTCAATACCACATAGAATTTCTTGGTGGTTGAAAATTTTCACTATCTNATTTACTCTTGTCTGTGAAAGTTAATGTTGAAGCAGGTTAATTAAATGTGTAGTTCTTTAATAGCCATTTAAAAAAATAAAAATAAAAATAACTAAAGGGTGCAATGCACTGCCCAAAAGAAAAGTGCAATTACGGTGCGTGGAATCACAAGTCTATTTCTTAATGTTAAAATCAATTATTTAGAAATGAAAAAATAATGATGAGGGACCAAGTTCGTCAAAATGGACATTTAAATATGTCTATGACGATAGTTCAGATAGTGATTATGGACAAGATGATGAGGTTGAATTTAGACGTAATAAGAGAATAAGAACAGAAAAATCTTTTGGTTCAAATTTTCTTACTTACATGCTCGAGAGTGAATCTCAAAGCTTTCAGGAAGCTATAAACTCTCATGAATGTCCTTTATTGAAAGAGGCAATCAAAAGTGAAATAGATTCCATTTTGCAAAACCATACTTGGGAGTTAGTGGATCTACCTCCTGGTTGTAACCCTTTGGGTTACAAGTGGATTTTCAAGAGGAAAATGAAAGCATATGAAACTATTGATAAATACAATGCAAGGCTAGTAATAAAGGGTTAAAAGCAAAAGGAAGGCCTTGATTATTTTGATACATATTCACTAATGACGAGAATAAATTCCATAAGAATGATAATTGTCATAGCAGCCTTACGGAATTTAGAGATACATCATATGGATGTAAAAACAACATTTCTAAATGGAGATCTTGATTAAGAGATCTATAAGGAGCAACCTGATGGTTTTTCTGCTCCAGGACAAGAGTGGAAAGTCTGTAGACTGGTGAAATTTTTGTATGGTCTAAAACAAACTCCAAAACAATGGCATCAGAAATTTGATTCTGCCATGTTGGAAAGTGGATACAAAATAAATGAATGTGACAAATGTATCTATATAAAAGATACAGACGATGGATATGTCATTTTTTGTCTATATGTAGATGACATACTTATCGTGGGTAGTAGCGATAATATGATCCAAACTACCAAAGCTTTGTTAAATACAAAGATTGATATGAAAGACATGAGGCTTGCAGATGTGATACTGGGAATTAAAATTTCCAAGTCTTCGAATGGAATCATTCTTAGTCAGTCACATTATATAAATAAAATACTGAATAAATTCAGTAAAGAGGATACTGGTATAGCCAGAACACCCATAGATATGAATTTACATCTTTCCAAGAATAAAGGAGATGGTGCTTTCCAAGTGGAATATTCTAGGGTGATTGGTAGTCTAATGTACCTGATAAGTTACACTAGACCGGATATAGCCTACTCAATAAGTAGACTAAGTAGATACACGAGTAATCCAAACCAAGATCATTGGAAAATGATAGTGCGAGTACTGAGGTACTTACGATATACTCGTGATTACGGACTGCACTACACAAGATATCCAGCTGTATTAGAAGGATATAGTGATGCTAGTTGGATTTCTGATATAAAGAATTCAAAGTCCACTAGTGGATATGTATTTACATTGGCTGGTGCAGCTGTAACATGGAAGTCATCCAAACAAACAGTTATATCTTGTTCCACTATGGAATTTGAGTTCATAGATTTGGACAAATATGGAGAAGAGGCTGAATGGTTAAATCAATTCTTAGAGGACATTCCACAATGGCCGAAACCTGTGCCTGCAATTAGCTTACATTGTGATAGTCAATATGCAATTGGCAGGACACAGAATATCATGTATAATGGAAAGTCTAGACATATACATCGAAGACACAATTCCATTAGACAGTTAATCTTAACTTGAGTGATTTCTATAGACTACGTAAAGTCGAAAGAAAATATTGCGGATCCGCTAACCAAGGGGTTAAACAGAGAATTAGTTGAAAAGTCATCAAGGGGAATGGGATTGAAGCCCGTGAAAGAAAAGTCGATATGATGGAAACCTGACCTATGTGACTGGAAATCCCAAGATCTAGGTTCAACGGGACAACGCAATTGTAAAGACTGGTATGNCTGGAGTGATTTCTATAGACTACATAAAGTCGAAAGAAAATATTCCAGATCCGCTAACCAAGGGGTTAAACAGAGAATTAGTTGAAAAGTCATCAAGGGGAATGGGATTGAAGCCCGTGAAAGAAAAGTCGATATGATGGAAACCTGACCTATGTGACTGGAAATCCCAAGATCTAGGTTCAACGGGACAACGCAATTGTAAAGACTGGTATGGATCACTGTGGGGGTTTTTTTACCCTTACCCATTCATATGATAAAATAGTGATAGATATAAGGTTAAGCTATGCTTTTAATGATTCTTGTATGTTTGGTAATCTTTGAGGATTATATGGAAACAAAAGAATCACCTATGTGGGAGTGAAGAATGGCCGCTTCAAGGAGAATTGTGGTGGACGCAATTCTTTAAACTCTTGCAGAACCAGGACGATGTTCATGGCCAAAACGAACATAATAGTTAGAACTAGAAAATATCATGAAGGGGTCCTGTGTGAGGTGTATCATCATTTACATAAATGATATAATGGTTCAAGGACATCGTATCTACCATTTAATCAGTAAAGTAAATACATTTTCACAAGGGAAGGTTCAAAGAGTAACATCTACCTATCCTATGCAAACTCCAACTGTAGAGCTTTATCACATGTGTATAGAATAAGGCTAGTTTAATTTATTCATATGGGGGATTGTTGGGTTTGTAACAGTCACTTTTAATGAATATATTAAATAGGATTTATTTGTTTTAATTGTTTTGTTTTTTCAGTTTCATTTTAGTTTACTATATATATGTATTGTTTGAGGTTAGTTTTACAGAGAAATACAGATAAATGAAATAGAAGTAGAAGAGATCAATATCTGTNTGTGTATAGAATGAGGCTAGTTTAATTTATTCATGTGGGGGATTGTTGGGTTTGTAACAGTCACTTTTAATGAATATATTAAATAGGTTTTATTTGTTTTAATTGTTTTGTTTTTTCAGTTTCATTTTAGTTTACTATATATATGTATTGTTTGAGGTTAGTTTTACAGAGAAATACAGATAAATGAAATAGAAGTAGAAGAGATCAATATCTGTTTTTTGAGTTTAAGTAAGATTGGTGATAAAGTTGAGGTATTTTTTAAGTTCGAAGATAAATCTTTGGTGGTGCTAAAATAAAAAATTGGGAGTATCCGTTGTATTCTAGGAGACGATCGTCTACAAACCATTCACACCAGTGGAGATGAAATCGTTCTTAAGAAAGCTGTGGTAGTACACATACATCGGAGTATTTTCAAAAACATCGTATACAAGTTATGTTTTATATTTACTATGTATTTAAATACAATTTGTTAATTTGTAATATATATATTTATAAATATTTGATTACTGTTCAATTTATTTCTACAGTTACACTATGTTTATTTGGTTATTCTTATATGATTAAATTGTATGTATCTATACCTAGTTTTACTCAATAAATATTGAGCTTTTTACCATCTCTTTCTGAAATTCATTAACCAAAACATATATGTACGTTGTTGGTTTATCTTTCCGTTTTTATCATATTTTATTTAAAATAAATAAATAATAAATAAAAACTAGTTATGATTTACACATATATTGTACGTACATTATACAAGTAACTTATTTAACTTATTTCAATGGTTTCCAGATGGATTGTACATACCTCAGGGTGAACCATTGTTGATGCAAAAATAAAAATAAAATTACTGAATTTTTTTTTCATTAACATTATGACCAAATTGAAGTATTTTTTAAAGTTAGAAGGGATGTTGTAAATAACAAAACTATATAATAAAAATATCATCAATATAAGATATTATTTAGATTAGTTAATTTACAAAAAAAAAAATCGAAATTGGTAATTTACAAAATTAAAATCAATGCATAGAATGTTTTTAAGAAGTACAAATATCTTCTTCAGTATAAGCTAAAAATAAAAAACAACTTTTTTGAAAAAAAATTAAATTTAAGCATTTTTAAAATGGCTTAAAAAGAATTATTTTTTTGGTCAACAAGAACTTATTGATTTGTATGTCAAACATTTATTTTTTTAGCATAAGTACTTAAAACTTTCAATGTAGAACTTTTTGACCCCAACGTAGAGCTTTTTGACTCAAAAAAAGCTATATAAAATGGAGCTCAGAATATTTTAACAAATTTACAAACTCAAGCCGTCTTTGTTTTATATTTTTACTCATTTCTAATGCGCCTATAACATGAATAATTGTTATATGAGTGAGTGAGTTTATGAGCTAATTTATTAAATTTTTAGGGAGAAATTTTATATAATAAATTAGTAAGTATTTTCCCATGATTTTTTGAACCCCATTAGAAAGTTTTGAACTACTATTTTTGAAAGGGTTAAAAAAAGGCAAAATTTTTATCCAGATTCTTTGATGTTTATTCATATTTCAACATAAATTTTGTAGTTTGAAACATTTCACATATACCCTATGTTATTATTTAAATACCATTATCTAATACATTCTCTCATAGCTAGCGGTACAAAAAATCCTAAATGCTCTCGATTTTTTTAAAATTAACAAATCACAATTAAATTTTTGAAAAAATCTATCTAGACCTCCTGATGTTTACTCTTATTTCACCATAAACTCTATGGTAAAAAAACATTTCACATATACCACATGCAGTTACTAAAATTTCATTACCTAATACTCTATCTCCTAGCAGGCGGTACAAAAAGTCCAAAATACTCTCAGATTTTTTTAAAATTAACAAATTATAATTATTTTTTTTTTCTCTTCTTCTTCTTCTTCTAACTAGAGCCGCTAAGCACCAAGCCGCACCTTCTAACCATGGTTTCATCATTCCAAACCCTACCTCCTAAACCCTCCTCAATCTTATTCTTTATATTCTAAAATAACAATTATCCACCAAACAAAAATTATAGAATTTTAATACCCATATCAAATCTCAGTCCAAAAAAACTCTAAAACCCCCAAATTGTTCTTGTTATGTTTCACTTCAAAGCTATTATTCTTTACTTTTAACTAAATGAAGGACCACTACCATAATTGCTTATATCAGACATCTATCCACCAAATCAAGCAACTATTATTTGCTAAAAGCCTTTCAGTTTTTCACATTTTAGCCCCTAAGAAAACACAAATCCACCAATAAAACTTCCAATGAAGTTGTGGCATCCATTACCAAAGGTGGAGAAAAGTCGGCCAGGGAAGCACACAAAGAAGAACCCAGAAGAATAAAAAAAAAAAATAGGATAATAAAAGGAAAAAAAAAATGAATAGGACCCAGATTGGAAAAGAATAATAAAGGAAAAAAATAAAAAATAAAAAGAGGATTGACGAAGAAGAAGAAAATCAATAAAAAGATGAAGAAGAAGAAAGTGATAGCTTATCTTTCCTAGTCCTAGTTATATCTTCAATATTTTGCCTAATAATAATCATCAAAAAATAAAATCAAAATAGTTAGAAACTTTTAATTGATAAAAAAAAACTTTTATTTTATATTTTATTATTATTACAAAAATTTCAATGAAATAAATTTTTTTTATATTTTAAAGATTGTTCAATTAATATTTTGTTTTTATGCAGTTAAGTTTAATAAAATTTTGATAATACTAGATGGTATATATAAAATATTTCAAACTACTGAATTTGTAGTGAAATAGGAGTAAATATAAGAAGATCTGGATAACATTTTTCCAAACAAAAATTAGAAGCTTGAAAAAATTGGATGGAAACATGTACATACATCGTTTTATTATTTTTTGAAAAAAATTTCTTTTACACCTCTGAAATTTGGTAGAAACTTCATCGATAATCTAGAGATTTGAAAAATCATCACTTATCCTTTTAAATTTTGAATAATTATCATTTACCACCCCTTAAATTATTTTTTAATAAAATTATTTATAACAAAGTCTCTTTTATTTTTATTTGTCAAAATAACTATTACATTATTATTCTATCATTTATTTTATAATAGTGTATATTAAAAATATCATTTATTATAAATTTCATTTATATAATGATGAACAATATAATATAAAAAAATTACATTTTTAAAATAAATTTATTATATAAGGGATAATAAAATAAAGTTTTGATAGTTATTTTGAAATTAAGGGGTAAAATAGAATTTTCACAAACCTATTACTCAATAGTCAACTCCAAAAGTGACAAATGATGATTTTTTTAACCTTCGGAAATGTAGATGATGATTTTCCAAACCTTAAAAAGTGTCAATAAATATTCATCAAACCTAAAGGTGTAGACGAAAATTTTTTTTTTTTTTTTTTTTCTGCCCATATAATAACAAACTAGCTAAGAAAATCTAAGAATGCATTTTTTTTCCTTTTTCATGTCACATGTGAGTTGTAAGAAAATAAAAAATAAATGAAGAAAAGACGTACACAAAGTGGTTGTTAAAAGCGTTTTAACGATGAGGGATAATGTTTAAGTATTTTATTAAAAATACAAATGTGACACTGTTACATTTAAAATTAACATGTTAGCACTAAAATAAAAAATGATACTACGACGATCGTTAATTTACTATTCACGACGCATTTAAAAGTTAACATCATAGTAAATATCAAAGACGACGCATTTTGAATTAATATATAATTATTAAAAAGAATCACAAGTACGACGTGCAATTTGTTAAACGTCGTTTTAAAATTAAACAAATACGATTTTTTTGTAGTATTAACATGTTAATTTTTAATGTAACAGTGTCATATTTGTATTTTTAGTAAAATACTTAAACGTTATACCTCATCATTAAAACGCTTTTAACAACCACTTTAAAATTAACATGTTAGCACAATAAAAAACCGTTGTCAATACAATTAATATAAAATACCTAAAGTCCATGTGTCCAAGACTGGAGTCGAGGTGGCAACCTAAGACAACGGTTTTCCACTGCTGTGTAAAATACATTAACTACGACGATCAAGACCATTGTATATAAAAGAACAACACCGTTTAAGGCACCTCACATGACGCACAATGTGGTCGTAGATAACAAAAATTAACGACGTATATTGTTCACTGTTTAAACACTTTACACGACACAAATTGTACATCATGGATAACATTAAAAAAAACATACAACGTGCATCCTCTAAAACCACCCAATAAAAATGCAAAAAGATAATAATAAAAAATTAAAAAAGTTAATATTTTAGACGACGCTCGTTTACCAACAAACTATCCATCATTCCATTCTAATTAATCCCACCACTACCAAAGAAAATATGTGCGTCTCGTTGCTCACTCGTCAATACCCAGAATCACAAAATCATAGGAAGACCAGCAAGTTTTTCTCATCTGAGAGTCGCAGTGCCTCCAACCACCATCAACATCAAATAGGCTTTGCCACGAATGTTTTCCCTCCCATAATTTACAGTTAATATCCTCTCCGTGGTAAGGATTTTGCTGTTTTTTTCTTCTTTTTTTGGAATAAAAAGTTTGGTCACCTGTGCACAATGCCATTTCAAACTTGCACGCAAAGTTCTCTCAGTTTCTAGATCCTTAAAAGGCCTTCTCTTTCTCAGCTCTTTTTTTTTTTTTTTATCAGTTTTGCAGGGAAATCACTTATTTGAACTGTGAGAAAGAAATCCCATATCATAATGGCGATGCTACTTTCGGCCTCTGCTTCTCTTGCCATTGCTGCACTATCATCTTCTTCTTCATCATCAAGTAGCAAACCTTTCAGAACGCCTCCTGCATTATCTGCAGCAATACCCAGAAGCACAAAATCATGCGAAGACCAGCAAGTTTCTCTCTTCTTAGAGTCAATGCACCTCCAACCACACCACCAACCTCAGAGTTGGAGCAGTGCTCGCAAACGGACCAGAATCGACGACGGGAAGAAGATGATGGTGTTGAGGATGAGTTGGGTGAGGAGGGCTCGTGTTCCAAGTTCTCTTGGAGGGATCATTGGTACTCAGTTTCTCTGGTTAAAGATTTGGACCCTGGCTTGCCAGCCTCGTTTCAGCTTCTGGGTCGAGACCTGGTCCTCTGGAATGACAGGTCTACCAGTCAATGGGTTGCTTTCAATGAAAAATGCCCCCATCGGCCCGCCCCTTTATCTGTAAGCTTCTTTGTTCTCTTTTTCGTCTTTCAGTTGTTTGGTCAAAGAGAAAATTGAAAGAGCAAAAACCAAAAAAAAAAACTCAATAAAGGTTGCTTTGGATAAAAACATTATAAAAACCCAAACTTCGGATTGCTTGGAGAGACATGGCCGGTGAACACATGAATATTAAGAAAAAAATTAAAATAAATAAATATTATAGACGATGCATATTGTGCGTCATCATTTAATAGCATAGACGATCCACATTTTGCTTTGTATATGATGCTAATTATGACGCATTTTGTCCGTCATACACCCACTAAAGACGACGCACATTTGCCACGTCAGACTTTATCACAACTAATTTTGCCTGTCATATTATTTGTGAATTATCCAAGTGGATCTGACGTATTTTGACTTTAAAACGACGTGTATAAATCGTCTTATTTGATGCTAAAAATGACAATTTTTATTCGTTGTTTATTTTTAAAAACTTTTACAACGATGTTTAATATAACGATTTTGAACCGTCGTCTAAAACTTCCAGACGATGTTTTATGTGCATCGTGAAAATGATTTTTTTTTTTTTTCTGGTGTAGTTTTCATTTTTATTAGATAGTTTTTCATTGCTATCTTAAGTTGGTTATTTACTGAAGTTTGCCAAAAACATAAAATAATAATAAAAATAACAGGAAATTAGGTGTCGTGCAGTACAGCATAAAATACAAAGGTATTGTGAAATAATTTTTTTTTTTTTTGGGTAAATGCAAATAAGTATGATAAAGATAAATTCATCACCCAAAAAAAAAGTATAATAAAAATAGTTGGATCTAGATGTGAAACAGATTACTTTTCTCTTTTGGTGAATAATGTGTAACAGAGTACTATAAAGTAATATGAGATGGGAAATGAATTATGAACATGCCAAATTATCAATGTAATTCAAAAAGACAAAAGAAAAAAAGATGCCAAATGATCAATGTAAGGTCAACGTTGACCATTCAAAAAAAACAGTTTACAGTTGATCAAAACATAAAAGAAAAAAGTTATAATTTTAAGTATTTAGTCATACAATTTTTAATTTCACCAGTATATTTTCGAATATCATGAATAATGTATTTTACTGGAGTTTATATATATATATATATAAATATATATATATATATATATATATATATATAAGAGTTAATATCACTAAACCAACTATTTTAGAAAGGAATATATTATTTAACTATTTAGAAAGAGAATAATTTTGTTTTTTGATTATTGTTCTTATTAACTCCTTTGACTAACAATAACAATTTAAAGACAGAGAAATCAACATATTTACTCAATAATCAATAACCAGTATTTATTTCTAGTGAGCTCTATTTATAATAAAACGTTATACTAATATTAAGAAACTAAATACAATTAAAAAAGAGAGAGTAATATAGCTAAAAAATAATTCAAAATTATAAAAATCTTAATCTATTAATCAATCATAATTAGCTTATTTAGTCATATTCTATCATTGATAAACCAGTATTACTGTCATAAATAATTTTTTGAAATAATTTTATTTACACTTTCTGATTTTAGATTCTAATTCAAATATAATCTTTAAATTTCTGATAATTTAAAAACTCATTTTAAATTTAACTATCATCTAATTTTTTATTTTTTCTTTTCTACGTTGCATATAAAAGGACTAAAATATCTTTAAAAATTAAATTAAATTTTTTTTTTTCATCTTTCTTTCACTTTCTTCTCTCTTTCCCTCTCTCCCCTCTCTCACGCTCCTTCCTCTTTCTCTCTCTCCTCTGTTTCTCTCCTCAATCGGAAAACAAAACCTCCACGGCCACCAAAGCCAAGTGGTGGCTGGGATTATGGAACTGGAAGAGGGTGGATGGAATGATGGAGAATGGAGATGGGTTATTAGTCAAAAGGGCCTCTGCCAGTGGGACTGGGATTTCCTCAAAATTTCCTCAATTTTAATACCCAATTTCAATTCAAAATTTGCATTTTTTCCTTCTACTTATTGGTACTCCCTCTAATATATATCACCTTTTTATCTTTATTTTTTTGTTCATATTGTGCAGTTCTTGAGACAAAAAAGATTCCAAGAGACAATTCCCAAATAAAGGTTGAGGATGGTGAAGTAATCACATATGAAAAGGCTACAGCTTCACTGAGGAGGGCTGTCCACTTCTTTTCAGCCTTGCAGGCTGCTGATGGTCATTGGCCTGCTGAAAATGCTGGTCCACTGTTTTTTCTTCCTCTGGTTAGTATTTGGGTTTCCACATGTACACCCCTTTTTAATGTTTTTCTATTGATCCAATATGGTAAGATGTTCTTCAATAATCTGCATGTTTTTGTTTCTGATGTTAGACTCCCTTTTTATTTTATTTTTTTCAATTTATATGCAGGTCAGGTGCTTGTATATAACAGGACACCTTACTTCTACTTTCACTGCAGAGCACCGCAAGGAAAGAGAAGAAAACCGGCGGTGGAGGAAAGAAAGAGAAGAGAAGAAAAAGAAAAGAAAAGAGAGTGTAAGCAAAGACAAGTATTTTAAAAAATAATTATTTTTAAAAAATAACTATTATATTTATTAAAATATTAATTTATTTTTATACTGTTAATTTTAACGTATTTATATTAATGATAAAAATAGTTTTTAAAATATATTGAATATAAAAATTATATTTAAAATTATACTAAATCGAAAGAGATATTTATGAAATATTACCTATATTACCTAAACTTTTTATAAATATTTAAACTTCATTCGGTATTTAGGACTAAACTAGATTCAACTAACATATTTTAAAGTTTTTACAAATAAAAAAGTCACTATTTAGATATATAAGTAAGTAACCAATTTGAAACTATAAATGCATCTTCTGTATTTGGTCTGGAACCTTATTTAAGCATATTAAGGAGGCTGTAAAATTTTTATAGTAAATATATTATATTTAATAAAATTCATAATCTAAATTATGTTAATTTATTTAAATATATTTTGATTATTTTAAATAAGCCTTGATTATGGAAGTAATTGCTGTCATATTTGCATGAAATCACCAATAACAGTTATAAAAAATTAATTGTATTTTTTAAATTTGATTTATATTTTATTTTTTTTATGTAAAAATTAATATGGATACATGTATTGTCACATAAGACACTTTTATTATAAAATATGTATGTCTTTTTTATTATATTATAATTATATGTATACAGTAATTTTCACATAAGATATTTTTTATTTAGGATTTGCCTGACACAGTGAATATCCAATGTTGGTAAAGTGGATAAAAATTTTATGCGCTTTATCAATGTTGGATAAAAATAGTTCCGGATAACTCTATCAAAAATTTTCTGATGAGAAAAAAATTATATATATACATACACTTTTTGGATAGTACCGTTATTGAAGCATATTAATAGCCTTAAGGAAGGTTTCTCTACCGGTATCTATATTTCAATTTATAGGTCTTGTAATAATAGAGTTGCAAATTGAATTGCTAAAAAGTCCATTAAAAATCAATTTATGAGCGTAATTAAATTCGACTGAATTGAATTGTTTTTACTTATAATTTTTAATTTAATTGAATAAAATTTAAAATAGTCTAATCCAAAAAAGACCTAAAGGTTTATTGCCTCTAATACTCTAAACCAGACTACACTAGTGCAGTTACTTTCATATGATTTCTTTTTATATTGGAAATTTTCTTCTAATTCAAAAGGAAAAATATCTTTAACACGCAATTTTCATGTACATTTTATTTTGATTTTACATGCATTCTAACAGTTGATCTTTTAATAATATTTTTAACTTGAAGTATTATAAAATGAAAATTAATTATAATAATTGAATAAATACTATAATGTTTTATAATTAAGTTGTTCTAATTTTAAATTTGTTTGCATATTGGTTCCTTATGCTTAAATTGTTCAATTTTATCATTCAAGAGAACAATTAAAATATTACTATGCATTAATGACAAAAATCTTGTATCTTTTCACTTGTAGATTTAATAAGTTTTAATGTATACTTAAATTTTTTTTTTTGTAGGAGTTTTTTTGTAGGGGTCAGTGATGTGAAAATTCTTGAAATATTTATTTCAAACCAATGATGAATTAACATGAATACTAGTGAAATATTAAAAAAAAAATGAGTACTAGAGAAATTTTAAGATAATATCAAAATGCAAAAGGTTGCTTTTGAGAATATATACATAACATTAATAAGAAAAGAAGAAGTGAAGAACTGACATTATCCCCAAAATGTAAAATAAAAACAAAATGGAAAACATACATATTCCACTGAATTTAGATAACCTACCCATTATTATTAGAAATCACTTAAGAAAAATAAATATCTCAAGCTTTGTAATTTTCAAGCTCCTCGTGTCAAAACTCACCTTCCCAAAGCTAAAACCAATAGTTGATGCACCACCAATCTAGATGAATTGAAAAAAATTAAAATTATCAGCATAAAATTAGAAAATAATAGAAAAACTAACAACCAATCATCACAGTTGAAGATCTATTTAATTACGTAAAAATTCAACATAGAGTGGTCATAAACATGATCAAGACAGGAAACAAAAATTTACCTATTGAATACCATCTCTCAGTCAAACCAACATTTTCATCTATTCATTAGAAAAAATAAAAATAAAAATAAAAGATAAAAATTTATTTTTCATTGCATATAGAGCACCAAAAAAAAATGTTCAATATTTCATAGCCAGTAATTTAGCATAAATTACTTTACCTTGGCATCCCACTGACAAGGAAAAAGTCCTAGGAAGCAAAAATGATAAAATGATTTTTTTCTTGGTTATTAAATTTTAGATTTCCAGCAGCATTCTCATTCAAGGTACATTTAGAAGCTTAATGGTAAAGCAAATGCACAATTGTAAACAAATCTTATATACATAACTAATAAATTTGATTAAGAAAAGTTTAATCACCTAACTTTTTATCCACGAGAATAATGGACAGCGATGGGGCATAATGTCTTAGGCCTGAAATTTGACTACTCTTTGAGAACAAGATAATAAAAAATAAATAAGTAAAAGGACATATAGAATCAGAAATGCATTTTTAAAGTTCTTAAGAAAAATATAATACACATATATTTATAAATTTACTATAATATTAATATATCTATATTAGTATAATATCTTGTAATTTTGCTCTCCCTAAGCTGAATAACTACAAAATCTTTGTCCAAATGAACCAGAGTAATAAATTAATTAATTGGGTCTCAAAATATCTATTACATTTTCTATCTTAAGAAAATAAATTCTATGAAAAGTTCCATTTTAATTCTCATGTACAAATTTTGCAATTATTATCCAATCCAGTTAGTTTACAACTAACAATGGGAATCTACTCATCGTCAAATTAACACAATATTTTAAAAAAATAGTTTTCTATGCCAAAAATAGTTTCAAATTAACACATAAAAAACTATTTTAAAAGAATTGAGATATTCCAAGTTCATTATTACTGCCAAAAATCAAGCTTGAACTGTAGTAATTAAGCAATTGCAAGCAGTTTCAATGGGTTCTTCTCTATGATAATCACTTATTCATAACAATTATAAGAGAAAATATGATTTTTTTTTTTTTAAACAGAAAAAGTTCAACAAACTATCTCAATCTAAATGGTAAATTAACCATGACCAAAGACTAATTTAGTAAAAGAATGGAAATTGAATTTAAATGTTGTCCTTTTATAATTTTGCTTCATATTTCAAAAAAGAAAAGGAAAAAATAACTCAAACCAAAAAACCAAGGATCAAAACACCATTACCAATTTAAATTAAACATCAAAGAAAAAGAGAAAGGGAAAAAAAACCAGCATTATCCCAAAGCTAGACTCACATACTTACATAATCCTGTAAATGAAAAAGAACACACAAAAGAAAACCCATAAGAAATCTATATAACCAATAGAATTACCAAATTAAAACCAAAATAAATCAAAACCCAAAAAATGAAAACAAATGCTTCAAATAGAAACCTAGAAGATTGGTTCTTCAACTTTTTTTAGATCCTTTTTGTTGGATCTTGCTTTCTAGTAAAATCAGATAAATACAACATAAACAAGAATAATAATAATAAGAATAACAGAAGAAGAAAAAAATCAATAAAAGAAACAAAGAATAAAGGGAAAAAGAAACACGTAGACCTAGAACTTTATGGGCATCTTATCTGACTTTTCATATTATTTCTCATTCTTTTTAACTTGTAAAAAAAAAAAGTTTATATGCAAACTAAATTGTACAAAACATTAGGCTAGATTGTATAGACATACATATTTATATACATGTTTATATGAGAGGAACAAAAAATTAGTTTATTATTTTTACAGTCAAATAAAGTTTTCCATAGCAATAAGGTTCATGAATGCATTCCTCTATATAACCCAATAATGACATCATTCATCAAACTCTTTTCGATGATACTTATGAGACAAAGTAATAGAAAGAAAGAATGGACACATTTTGGTGGTAGCTAGGTCTACCATGTTTCTTGTGAATGACCTAAAACACTTTGATTCATGTCATTCTAACATTCTCAAAAAATGCATTTCAATTAATATTTTTTCCCTTCACTATACTTCTAGGTCAGTTACTATGGTCCATATTTCGTCCACATATGTCATGATATGTCTTCTTTTTAGGTCTTTAGGTGTATATTATGTTCATAAAGCTTTAGTGTTAATGATTACTTTTCTCCTATAGCTACAAAATGTATCTTTATAGGATATTCTAATACAAAAATTCTATAGATTTCTTTATCTCGCCCAGGTTGCAATGTTGTATATCATATAAATAAATGCTTTAACACCTACAGGTGGTACTTGCTGAGTTATCAAAAGGAAATAAACTTCTAGGTTGTTGATGGGTGTTTGGGATCAATTAGCACGAGCTCTTAAAAATACATATAAGGCAGTTCATTTGCCATGTAAGTGATATCTTTACACCAAAAATTACATAAAAATACAAACTCATATCAGCAAAGTATCAAAATCAAACTTGAAAAGTCTTATTGGATCAACCAAGAGGATTTTTCCTGTTACAAAAATGAACCAAAAGCAAAGAAATCTAAGATTTGAAATCCGATTGAGGAAAAATTCGAAGGATAAAAGTGATTCTACAATAAAGATTGAAAAGAAAGAGAGAGCAAGAAGAAAGAAAAATAAGACAAATAAACCAAAAGAAAAGAAAAAAGGTTATAAAATGACTTACCAACACCAAATCTCAGGCAGCAAATATATGCTCAAAAAGCCCATTTCAGAAAACCAAAAATAAAATATTGTATCACAAAAAAAAAAAACATCTTAGAATATAAAAATCAAACATAGAAACCAAGATCAAATTCGAAATACCAAAAAGCCAACTTGAAAATATCAAGAAACAAACTCACCAACACCAAAACCCATCCCTTACTATCTCTCTCTACAAAATTATGCTCTGCAAAGAATTTTAACTATACATCTGCAAGCTCAAAATTGAAGCTTTGAATATTTTTAAGTATCGAGAAAAATATTTTCCCAACTTAGTTATAACAGTACATTTGATGTATTTGAATACATTAACAGAAACATAACATGCCAGGTTCATAAAGAACATATGAGAAACCATCCAATAAGATAGACAAACAAAAATATAAGATCAAAATAGAGAGATGGCCAACACCTTCACCTTGCAGCTTATCAACTTTATAGAACATGGTGTGAAGCCTTCCTTGTAGCAAACCAGTCGTTATCGAGAGAGACACAAAGAAGGAAGAACGTTATTGAGCCATATCTCCATCTTAGAATGGAAAATGAAGAATTTGTAAAAGAAGATCAAGACAAAGATCTTAATTGTTTCGCTTCTTTGATGAAGAAGAAAAAGAGTTTGTGAATATGATATGGCCGTAAAGCCATCAACAGAGAAGCACGAGCTTATTCCTAGGGCTTTAATTATGTTCAGCAAGCACTCCAATCTCAGTAAACACTCATATGTCGTTACTTTGCTGAATTTTTTTTCCCTCTGTTTTTTTCCACCAACCAAACAAAATATCAAACCCCTGGAAAAAAAGAACCATTTCTCTTTAAAAAAAATCAAAAATACAAATACCATCTGAAATTTCAAAACTCAAAATACAAAAAAAAAAAAGAAAAAAAAGGGATGACCTTGTAATCGGTTGGTCGTGTTCCTCACTGTGGGCGATGAGAATGGGAGATGCAAGTGTAAAGGATATGAAAAGGGTTTTTGATTTTTGAAAGAAAGACATGGAGAGTGGGAGATAGAGTGGCATAATTTTACTATTGTACCCTTCAGTTCTAATTCACATTATAAATCACGAAAGGTTAAAGGTCTGTTTGTTAACGCATTCAGTTTTTGTTTATGGTTTTTAGTTTTGGTTTATGTTTATGATTTATGGTTTATAGTTTTTGTTTATGATTTTTGGTTTATGTTTTTGCTAAAAGGAAAAAAATGAAAAAAAACAACAATTTTTTGATTTTTTTTATGCAAAAAAATTGTTTTTGATAATCATTTTTATTTTTATTAATTTTTTTTTTTTAAATTTACAAATAAATTTAAACAAATTCATATTAGATTATTGTCGATTCCAGATTTTGACCCCGATCGTAGTGTCCCAGGACCAGGCTATCTTGATCTCGGGTTCCAGTCTAGACCAGACAATCCCGGTGGTCCCGAGTACTGCCCCTGACCGGGCTATCCCAGGTTCTGGCCTGGGCTGGGCAATCCCGGGTTTTGGCCTAGATCGGGCTATCCTAGGTTTTAGCCCAGACCAGACGGTCCCAGGTTACGACCCAGACCGGATGGTCCCAGGTTCGGGCCTCAACCTAGCTGTCCCAGGTTTCGGCCCAGACCGGGCTGTCCTAGGTCCCAGGTTTCGGCTTGGATCGGGCGGTCTCGGGTTCCAGCCTAAACCTGGCTGTCTTGGGTTCTGGACCGGACTAGACGATCTCGGGTTCCAGCTCCGACCGGACGGTCCCAAGTTCCAGCCCCGACAGGGCAATCCCGTGTTCAACCCCGACTAAGTTGTCCTGGGTTTCAGCCTGAACCGGGCTGTCCTGGGTCCCGGGTTTCGGCTTGGACTAGGCAGTCTCGGGTTTTGGCCCGAACTGGGCAGTCCTGGGTTCTGGCCCGGAACTAGCAGTCCTGGATTTCGGCTCTGACTGGCTGTCCCAGTTTCTGGCTCCAATTGAGCTGTTCTGGGTTCCAGCCCGGACTAGGTTGTCCTGGGTTCTAGCCCAGACTAGGAGGTCTTGGGTCCCGGGTTCCAGCCTCGACCAAGCGGTCCCTGATTCCTACTCAGACTAGGCGGTCTCAGGTTCCGGCCTAGACCAGGCTGTCTGGGTTCCAACCTAGATTGCGGCCCAAAAAGAGCAATCCCAGATTGCAGCCCAAACCAGGCTGTCCTGGGTTCCGGCCCAAATCGGGCTATCCTAGGTTCTGGCTCCGACCAGGCGTTTCTGGGTTCCAGCCTTGACCGGGCAGTCCCGGGTTCAAACCTTGTTCGAGCAATTCGTTGTCTCGACCACATATGAATAGTGTCACTATGGGCAATCTCATATTAAAGTCTTGTTCTAGTTGTCTTGTATCTTAGAATTATCAAGGACCAAAAACAAAAATGAAAACTGATAATGAAAATGACTTTTTAACGATTTTTTTTTAAAGAAAAATAAAAATGGTTTTTAGATTTTAAAAAATGAAAATGGTTATTAAACGCATTTTCATATTTGGTTTTCAAAAAATTCAAAAACAAAAACTAAAAACAATAAATAATGGGTTATCAAATGACACCTAAATGAATCATTTTAATTGTGCAATCCCCAATTCCAGCAATAAAACCCGAGATAAGCCATTAATTAATCAAAAATATAAATATGACGTCGTTTTTACATTTTACAACCCAAAAAAAAAAACCTTGAATCCAAAAAAGACAAAAAAAAAAGCATGGACAATGAAAAAATAACGGAAACCCATTTGCTCCCTACTGTCCTTTATTATATATGAGATATATCCAAAACCAATCAAATCCAACAAGTATATAATTCGTACATACAGACATTTATGTATATAGGAAAATTCTAAAATAAAAATTATCACTAATAATATGTTATTAATAAGAGTTTTGAAACTTCCGCCACTGATAGTTTATGACGAATTAATGATATTTTCAGATTTGTCACTAAAAATGTACTTTTAGTGACAATTCTCATCTTCATATTTTCATATATCCTTATTGTAGAAATGTTGATATATATATATATGAGTAAATTACATTCCAAGGAACTAACCTTTATCGTGTGTTACAAGTAGGTATCTGAACTATTTCTTTTTTTTTTTGGCAATTTAATTTCCAAACTTGAAATTTGCTACAACATTAATACCTAAGGCCAATTTCATTTTAATTGGTACGTTAACCCGCATGTGCAGCGTCACGTGGTCCACCTTGGAGGGTACTTGACGTCTTTTCACACTTTTTCTTCTTCCTTTCTTCTCTAAATATCCCAATCTACTGAAGAAAAAATTTGGTTAGGGCAAAAAACACTTTGACAGTAAACCTGTAACCTTTGCATCAAAATCCAAAATGACAAGGCGAAAATCAAAATCAAAGCTCTTGATGGACACAATGGATGGTGGAAATAAGATGTTAGAGCTTATACTGTGCTACTGTGGGAAGCCAAACATCCAAAAAACTCCATGGATGAAGAATAAGCCAAAAATGATTTAGAATGCAAGATCCTTACCTCTATACTAAAGTAAAGTTTAATAGAAGTTTCTGCCTTTTAGGTTTCCAATTCGTTCAGGAAATTGGGCCTTCAACCTTTATGTGCTAAACCCAAGGCCCAAAATTAGCTCAGTATCATAAACAATCTGAGATAGTTCGTTGAGCCTTAGTCGAACAGGTTAGGTCAGCTGCTGATAATCATCTAGAAAAGAAATGCACAAGACTTACAGTAGCCTCGGATATACCTAAGACTCATTCTGCAATGTCAATCTTCAATTTTATTCTTAGATACTATTCTTCGATAACTAGACCAATATTCCATTGTTAATGACAGTCATATTGGTCAGAGTAAAAATTATGTTATACATTTAGCCCCTTACTCTGTTGAATAAAAAGGTTGCTCAATCAAAGTAATATATGTTTGAGACTTTTGAAATGATTGATGTTATAGGTTTTTTGATGATGTAAAATAGCTTTGACATGTGTTACGATGGTTCATCATCCTAGCTCTAACAAAATGACTGTCTTTA
Source organism: Ochetophila trinervis (assembly GCA_003254975.1). NCBI lineage: Eukaryota > Viridiplantae > Streptophyta > Magnoliopsida > Rosales > Rhamnaceae > Ochetophila > Ochetophila trinervis. Next base: position 28,720 of record QANX01007603.1, read on the forward strand.
TCTCCAAAAGATGCCTAATCTTAATTGTTGATGTAAATTTGGAGATCTAAATCACAACATTTTATATATGCATATGTATATCCTTCTAACTTCTCCTTCTCCCATTTTCTGAACTCATAGAAGCAGCACAACCATTTTCCAAACTCATATCTTCTCTATCTGATCCTCATCATCATACTTCATATGCTTAAGTGCGGACTAGAAAATTATATAGACCGAACTCCCTATACCAATCAATATTCTTTTGACGGAGCATCTGGCTATTGTAAGTTTTAAAATAAGAGTGTCTTTATGAAGAAAATGCAGGCCATAAGCATCGTGTTTGGTGAACACAATATAAAACTGACCTAGATACTAAGGATTGGACATTCTGACTACAGCTACCTCTACCTCTCAAACATGTTTTCTTCTCATTTCCATGGTATCTCCACCACTAGAGAATATGCCATAAATTGTGTTAATTGTTGCATTTGTTGCCTTTTCTTCATCTAAATCCTCATCCCCATATGCGACCTCTACACTTTGGACTCATGTCTTTTCCTCAAATTCTCTTATCTTCTAACCTCATGGTCATTCCTGTTTATAGAAAAAAAAATTGAAGTAACCCTACCTTACCAATTTTTTAACCTCCCACTTCAATTGTCTATAATTTTTCATTAAGTGACCGTTATCATTATGGAATGTGCAAAATTTAGAATTACCTCTCGTGCGAAGGTCGAACACCATTATTTTCAAGCCACTTAATGTAATTTTTCCCTTTCGTATGCTCGACCATTTAAATGGGCAAGATAGTCAACATATATTGTTTAAAAGGGTTCAAAACATCCTCCCTCCTCTCAGTTTTCAACTACTCGATTGAGCAAATCTCCTTTACTGTGATTTCATACATGGATGATCTCGATGGACGGGTGCTTCACCTGCAGACACCCTTTCAAATAATTCTCAATATTTCCCAACTATCTCTAAGTTGCTTTTCCTCGTAAAACTACGATCCTCCTCCAATTTGATGAAATCGCCTACGTGTTGTAGAAAAATGACCATATTCTTGTGTGTTATCATAGTCAAAGAATCATAAAAAAGGATTCTAAGACTAGCCCTCTTCGATATGCTCTTACCATAAACGAGTCATGATAGTAATGAACTTCAACTATCTCCTTGTTAAACCTTTGAGTGTAAAGCTTCAAGGTTTCCAACTTATGCTACACAATGGTAAACAAGTGATTAGCATTCTTTTTCACTTTAATGCTCAACACGAACTACCAATGAAACTTATTAGAACACTCTTCAAAAGAATCCAAGAACCGCAATTTTAGCCCATCATACCATGATAATGTGACATTTTTTAGGCTCGAAGCGAACATTTTACACATCATCGCCTCCCACATCTCTTCGAGTATTCCAAGCAAAACCATAGCATTTGAGGCATGGGATAAGGAAAAGAAAAGGTGGGCTAGTCTCAGAGATGCATCTAGTGAATGGAGTCCAAACTTCAATTGAGATCTATTCGTAATCTTCTACTGGTGGTTCTCTCTACTTCAACGTCTACTTATAGACCAACTACTTAAGGTTTTCATTTTTCCAATCCATGCTCATTTACAAATTATCATTATTCCATTTTGATCTTTCACTCAAAGCCTGGTTCTAAAGGTGAGAGGAAGCCTTACTCTCCTCGTTGTTATGCTTTTTCAGTCTGTTATCGCTAACATCCAACCCTAACTGATATTCCCTCATGACATGCTTAATATTATTGTGACTAGGGTTTAGAATCAGCATCGACTCCACTTGCCTATTTTGATTTTGGGTTTAATTTTCAGTCCTAATAGGAGCACCACTTGTTCGATTTCTAGTGAATTTGAATGTATTGCTCATCCAGAATCAAAGCCACGGTTTGGTAGTCTTTGGTGTCTTCTTTAGAGGGCTAGCAAAGAGCCTTTTGATGATGCTCTGGATAAACTAATCAATTTTCTCGATGAAAGAGTTCATCTTTTGTTGCATATCAATCATAATCATTTGTAAGGCTACATCTGATCTCTTTGTACTTGGGTTACTGCCTGAGTGTTTTATGGGTTCATCCACCATGATGATGAAGAAAGTTTGCTACAAGTTATACCCAAATAAGTTTTTTTGTTTCTTTTGAGGTATAGTCATGATGGATAATGTAAAAATACCCTTACTTAGCATGCCAAATTGTAGTCATACATTTTTGCTCCATCTTTGTCCATCACATGACTATAAGAGAAAAGAAGATGTGAAGGTCTTGGAAAACTGATGCAGTATGAGCCAAAGACACTCTGATGCTCAAGTCAGACTGAGTTTAAGAAAGCTAGAGTGAAGGTATTTTATCTAGAGTTTAGAATGTAAGATCATTACCTCTATATAAAAGTGAGGTACTTGTGTATGTCTTTGACTTTTAGGTTTGTAATCCATTTAGGAAACTATGCGAATAATTGATGATTGATTTTGGGCAATTTTATATGATGCTCTTTTAATTAAATACGATGTAATTAGAACATCATATTAATTTTTAGCCAAATATGACGTTTCCTAACAAATTGTCAATCAAAAGATCATGAATGACACATCAAAACCACATATGTGTGTTGATGTGGCTACACGCGGTGACAATATACGACACTTTATAAGCGTTGTATCAAAGCATCAAAAACGTATAAGGTTTAAATGGTGTCGTTTGCAACTAAAATGACAAACACTGTGTGTCGTATCATTGAAACAGTCTTGTCCATATAGGACGCACAATGTGCATCATATTAAGGTCTTTATATGGTGTTCTATGTTTATCGTATTTGGCCAAAAGATGCCATTTGGTTTAAATAAACATTACTTAACCAGGGTTTCACAACTTCACCCTCATTTCGCAAAAAGTCTTTCTCCTTTTCTTTGGTGTTGCTATTGTTTTCTCTCTCAGATTTTGTGTTTTTGCTTGCATTTGGCTTGAAAATCATCATAAAATCTCACATTTGCCAAATAGTAAGCATTACTTTACTATTTCGCTTGTTCATAAGTTTTCATTTTTGGTTTAAATATTAAGGGTTTTTTCTTATGCTTTATGGATTGTGAAATTTTTTTTTCTAATGGTTGTTGTTTGACCCATTTTTAGTGATTGATTTGTGATTTTGTCACTTGTTTTGTTTAATTTTTGTTGGCAAGTTTGACCCCTTTTTGTTTATTTAGTTGCATTGGCGGTAGTTTAGGTGTGGATGGTGGCAGTTTTGAGCAAAATAATGTGTGAATGGCTGTAGTTTTAATTAGAGTCGATGGTGGTGGTGTCGGGTAACCATTTTTTAGCAATTTGGCAGCTCAATCAATAAGTATACATATGGTTGATTTATGAATTCATGTTAATATATAGTTATGAACTTTATATATAAATATGATTGTCTCAAAATGTGGAAAATAGAGCTACGAAAATTTATCAAAGAAAGAAAAGCATTGTCATTGACAACAAAATATGGTCAATTCCATATTATTAAATGAAAGTGTTTTATATGAATTTAGGGTTATTATTACTGCCGACCCTTAAATAAATATTTTTTTCTCACTTTGATCATCAAACTCACATTTGTATATCATCATAAGTCCTTTTAAATATTCTCATCAAATTTAATTGTTAAAATGCATGTGCAATGTACGTATATTCATTTTGAAGGGAAAAACCATCCTTTCCAATCCTCTTTCACTCTTTCTCTCCTCCAAGTGGACACATTGTTTCCCTTTCTCTCTCTGGATCTTCTATTCACGTCTACAAATACAAGAAGGAAAAAAAATTGATGAAAAGTGTTTGAATTTTGAAAGAAAAAATCAGTTAAATGTTGAACATGTGTTATAAATTATTTATGGGACTAAATTGTAGTGCATTTGTGGTTGATTGTGTAAATATACACTAAAAACTGAGAAAAATGAAGAAAACTATGGTGGATTATGTTTGAGATTGGGTGTTAGTTTTCTAAAGATATTTTGGCAAATTCATCTTTGGATGACATCAGAGATGTCAAGATGATGCAAACAACACCAAGAATGTCGTAAAAAGTGACCGAAGTTGATAAAAAGTTAATATTTTTATGCCATATTTTATATTAAATTTTAGCTAGTTTAAGTATATTGTTAATGAAAAGTACTGAATTTTTGTATTTTTCTATTTTTAGTGAAAGAATAGCAAATGCTGGAATTTACTATAAATCTGCGCAATCTTTACTGAGAAAATCATATCTGGATCTACACATGGAGGTTTTGTATGATTCAACTTGAAAATGATTCCTGATTCATTAAGCTTCAATTCTATAAAGTTTCATTTCAATTGGATTAGCTAATCAGTCCAAGTTTGATTTACATTTTCAACAGTTGCGGCAAACTTACACTACCTTGGGGAAATAGGAATTTGAGTGCCCTCCTAATGTCCAATTTGTGCAATCAAGATAATTCTAGAAATCTAAGACATAGATCTAATTTTTTTCAACTGTAATAAGTGAATTTGGAGTTCATATGATCATCTAAAGTGTACTTGGAATATGCTGACGGACATTGAAGATATAAAAGGAAAGTGTCTTTGCCTACTAAGATGACACTTATGCATGGACTGCCACATCATCACTCTCTATCTAGGTGTACAATTATTTCCACATCATATGCTATATGGGAAGTCAAATTATTCTAATTGTATTAATTGGAATAATAATTAGAGAAGAAATTAGAATTAGAGAGAAATTGGATCCCTAAAGAGATTTGGATTGTTTCCTTATCTAAGTGCGAATGTGAGGCTCCAATGTCCTAAATAACCCTAGAGGACCAGCCATATGATGGAAATATAGGAGATTTGATTGTGATAATATATTATCTCCTATTAGATTGGAATTAGATCTAGGGTTAGATAATAACTCTAGGGTTTTCCTAGTTTAACAAGTAGAACCTTTCTTATAAATACCATGCACCTGGAAGAATTATTCATTCACTTATTCACCTATTCACAATTCACTCGCACATCAAGTTACATGGTTACAAGGGAGGAAATTCAGAGGTTCTAAGATATGGAGGTTTAGGTTTTTATTTGAGTTTTTAGGGTTTCTACAAAGGAGATTTCGGCTACACACTAGCTCTAGAGCAAAGGTGATTTTCGGCCAACACTTGTGGAGGATTTCAACCTTGTTCTTGAAGCATATTTTTAAGAAGCAAAATAAGGTAGATTGGAGGAGAAATTCGGTAGCCATCAAATATTGGATTTGTTTCTCTATTCTCAACTCTTTTTGTTATTTGATATATGTTTTCTTTAGAATATTTGATGGCTATTCTTAAAAACATGTGTAACTAATTTTCTGTTAGGGTTATGATGTAGCCCTATTATGACTATTTAGTTTTTAATGAATGTTTGGCTTTGATTCGTATTCATGGTTAATATTTCTTTGTAGTTCTTAAAGCTTCCATGAAAAGGTGGATAGATATAGTATTATATTGAGTTTTTAATGAATGTTTGGCTTTGATTCGTATTCATGGTTAATATTTCTTTGTAGTTCTTAAAGCTTCCATGAAAAGGTGGATAGATATAGTATTATATTGGCTTAGGAATAAGGGATATAATATGGATGGGTAATGAAATACATGGGAATAGGAATATTGCATACTTTAGTGACAACTTTAACAAAAGCTTACTGAGTTTGCATGTCTTAAGGGATTAAATTTTGGTATTTATATTAGGGATAGTTAAATACCTTGTGCTTGCTAGACTAGAATGCATTGATGAATCAATTTCTAGTTACTTTTGGTCAAAGGGAGGTTAACCTTATGAATTTATCATGCATTAAGGCTAAATAGGAATAATAATGGTGAAGTCATAATTTTTGTTTCATCAAACCTTTGAGATTTTCATTAATTACTCTTGCTGCCTTGTCTTGTTTATGCAATTGCCTTCTTTTTAATTTTTGCTTTGCTACTCAACAACAATCATTCAAACAAAGCACTATTTTCCTTTTCTTAATTTGATTAACGATCGATTTAAATTTCAATTCTAGAGACATTATTCCATGTGGGATCGATATCGGTTTTCTCATAGAAACAACTTTATTACTTGTTGATTCATGCACTTGTGAGTTATCAATTTTCACCATAACATAGTCCTATATAAAACACTTCTTGCTAGCTACAAGAAGAATAAACCAAATCAAAGTCCTTCAATTGTTTTTCTCATAAACCTTGTCTACTATTATTATTATTATTATTATTGGATATAGAAATTATGGAATGAATAGTGAGATTATGACAGTTTGTTGGTTACACATTGCATTGTTCAAACATAGGCTTTGTGGCTTTTTCTTGGTTTCTTTTGTGCTAGGATGCACTAAAGTAATATAAACTTGTATTAAAATTTTAAGTAAAAAATTTGAATACACATTTGCAGACATATACCATCATGTATTAACACCACCACTATTAAAGAGTCATTTTTGTTACTCTTTTTGCCAAAAACAGAGGACAATTATACTTCAAAAAAAAATTTTGTCTTGTGCTTCTATTAGATTTATGAACATAGTAAGTGCTCCATTAGCCTAGCTTGTACTAGAAAGCTATAGTCTTAGCCATTGTTCTCCTTCTATGAATTTCAATCTAAGAAAAGGGCTTACTTCATCTTGGCTAAAAGACTTCAACCATGGTACTCTACCTCTTGCATATGCTCCTTGTCCTTGGCAATGGTATTCTCCAAATTCTACAATCCTATAGACAAGAAAAAGGCTTCGAATTCTCCATTAAATCTTTCATTAAAAAAAATTTCTTTATTAACCAAAATGAACTTTTAGATAAATTTAACATGTTCATTTACTTCTGTCTTGAAGGGTGATTCCAATATGTCCATCCTAAAGGTTATGATACTAGGGAATATACAATGAGTAAATTATTATTGCATAGTCTCCCCAAGCTCTTCCCAAGTAGACATACATATAATTTATGTATTAGAACTTTGCTCTTGTGATATGTTAACTAATGGACTTATCTCAAGTAAAGTTTGATCATGAATGCTACATGCTTGCAAGTTTCTGCCCAGCTGTTGCAAGCCCCAACTGATGCTAGTGGCTACAGTACTTTAACTCCACTATTTAATTTCAAGTATATAAAACTACAACATCCTCTTTCTTCATATCTTTAACTATGCATATGTATATGTAAAGTGGTCTTAGTGTGAATTTATATAGCTGCATGTAATTGGACTTTGCCTACTAACTTTTAGGGTGAATTTGCTTGGGATATGAAATGAATTAGCAGTCAAATTAAAAGTGTTAACATCAGATTTTTTTATTATTTTTTTTCCTCGACGAGACTGTAGTATTATTTATAGAAATGTGTTTTGCTAATCATATTCTTGGTAGACATTTCTTCTTCATGCAAGACTGTCATATCATATACACTAATACTAGTAAATAATTTTTATATCTTCATGTGGTAGTCATATACATACATATATTAGAGACTAGGTATATATGTACATTATTATCGTTGAAACATGTACGATATACATTTAATAGTGCTTCATTTGAATCTTTTTTTTTTTTAAATTTATTATGTGTGTGTTTAAGTTGGTATACTCATTGCCATGACTTGTTCCATTAAAGCCCTAGTTGCATACCGTGTGTTTGGACATAAAGATGGGTTCGAATTAACATGGCTTACATTGGTTATTTGTTTTTGATGTAGAAGGAGCTAATAAGATTTAGAGATTCGGAGAAGGGGTTAGAATTGACAATCGAGGAAATATTCGACAAAGTTAAAACACCAAAATGTGGACATCAATGTGGAATGAGTATTGGTCCGATGCATCACTCCTAACGAGCACATATTGATATGGCTGCAATTGAAAAAGAAATGCAAGAAACAAAAGCATTTAATAAAGCCTTGAAGCAGCAAAATCAACAACTTGAAGCACGTGTGGCCAAAATGGAGGCAAAATTCTTGCAAGGACATATTGAGTCTTTAACACCTGGATGGGATAGTCAGTTTCGCCACAATAGTTGAGGATGGTTAAGGTACATGAAAAAATAAATTTGAAAGTTGTTGTACTTTTAAACTGACAGTCATAATAGAAATTTGGATTTTTTTTTTCAGGTTTCTTTTAAAGTGAAGCATGATTAGGACTTTTAATGGTGTAGCGTAGTTGAAGAAGTTTATGGGACTTGTGATCCATTTTCAAAAGGGCATATAAGTTGTGATGGTGATGGTGAGTTCTGACTTCTAATTTGTGTAGCTGATAGCTTGTGTAGTAAGGAAAGGGTTTAGAAGTTGGAATGACTTTTTGTTTGAATGGGACTGAAGTCTTTTGAGCATGTTGTGAAATTTAAACCTAATCTCAACATGGGCTGTTTTGGTATGTACATGGTTATTTTTTGAGGGACACATCCAATTGTATTGGAAAACTTTTCAATGAAACATGTAATAGGACAAGTGCTTCAATGAATTTTTTTTTGAACCATTTATATCAAATGTCTTAATGTTAAATGAATTTCAAAGTGTTGTTTGACTACTTACTGATCATATGTTAAATGAATCATGTAATAGCATGTAATATTCTATTAGAATTGTATTATTTACTGATCATATTCAATGGGTTGTGTTTGTATGGAATATATAACATATATAACATTAAAATGTGTGAGAAAAAAATTACTAAAATAGAACATAATTGAAAAAATGTAGCTGGAAAAAAAATAAAAAAATGCTTATTGTGATGGTTAGCTGTCATAGATGATATATTATGACAAACCATTACAATGTCACTAAATAAACTAGTGACGGATTGGATCTCATAGAATACGTTTCTATAATGACAACATTTGCATCACAGTATATTTAATGTGACGGCCTACTGTCACAAGACAGTCACATATGTTATATTGTGACGGCTCATATCGGACACGAAATCAATGCATTAAATCATTGTTTTCAAAAATAACGGTATATAGATTGTCATAATATATTTAATGTGACGGCCTACCGTCACAAGACTGTCACAGATGTTATATTGTGACGGTTTATACCGGACACGAAATCAATGCATTACATCACTATTTTCACAAGTGACGGTATATAGATCGTCATAGAAGATGTTTTAGTGACGGAAAAACCTGTCACAATATATTTACTGTGGCAGAACGTGTTGTCACAAGACTGTCACAATTTATATATTGTGATGGCGAATGGCTTATTAAAGTTTATTTTGGGACGAATTAATTTCAGTCACATTTAACTTATTGTGACGGCTTGTTGTCATAAAACTATCACTAATGGTTCATCTGTGACAGATCAAATTTTGTCTCTAAAGCCTTGTCAACGGTGACTAGCCGATAGGTAAGAACTTGCATTAATATTTGTGACCAATAATGTCAGTTTTCTGTCACAAAAAATAATAAATGCTCACTGAAACCCTTTTGTGTATGGTCTATTGCGACAGGCATGTGACAGGTTCGTATCCATCACATATACTACATTTTGTGAGCAATTTGCTTTCGTTACAAAATTTTTTTTCCTTTTTCTTTTTTGTAGTGAGTCTAAAATTGTATATTGATCGAAGATTTCTTTTCAATGTTGATGGAGTTCTAATATATAACTAAAGAGCTTTCTAAGATGATTGTTGTACTTCTTATGTAAGGGTAAAACTAGTGTATATTTTCATCTTCACATTTTCAAGTTATACTTGTATAATTTTAATGCACTCTCATCTCAACAATAATAATACAACTATAATTTTATTCAATTCTAAAATAATACTTAAATAAATTAAATATGCTAAATTATATTATTTTTTAAAAACCAAGGAAGTTATCTTCATAAAAATAATAATTTAATCCATTAAATTTTAAATACCAAATGAAAAGAAAATTAATATTTTAGAAAGGTTTCATTTTACTTAGGAGGTAATAAATAATAATCCTTTTAATATTTAATCTTTACAAGAAAACGTGGACTATTAGGAAAAGCAAAAGCGTGGGCAATGTCGGCAAAATAAAAGCATTTTGCGCCAGCTAACGTAATTACAAAATAGTAAAAATAAAGCCGACCGCATCGAATCCGTACCGCTTGGAGAACCCGAATTTGGTTCTTTCGCTTTTTCCACTTTCTACACCACCACCTTCCCAGAAAAATAAAATACAACAGTTTTGCAATTTTACATTTCCGATCCGATCCGGTGAGTCGCCAAAATTATTATTTGGATTTTTGTAAACCACCAAGAGACGGAGACACAGAGAGTAAGAAAAGAAAAAGAAAAAGAAAAAGAAAAAAGAGGTTAGAGAGAGAAAATCCCAAGTCTTTAGAGAGAGAAAGTTAGAAAGATGAAGATCACGGCGTTGCTGGTTCTCAAGTGCAACCCGGACGGATCCGACCCGGTTTTCCTTGCGAATGCTATGGATGTCAGCCACTTCGGCTACTTTCAGAGGTCCAGCGTCAAGGAATTCATCGTCTTTGTCGGTCGCACCGTCGCCAAACGCACACCTCCTTCCCAGCGACAGTCCGTCCAGCATGAAGGTCTGCGTTTTGTTTTTTCTTAATTTTTTTTCCTCGGGTCTCCCAATTTTTAGGGATCCGTTTTGCAAGATCATTTCTTTGATTTCATTCTTCGGATTCTTTGATTGACGAGCTCCGATTGCGCTTACAATTTCGTAAATTATGAAATTTCTATGAAGCTGTGATTCCCGATGATTTTAATTTCGTCCTTTTTCTATATGAACTAATTCTGCGTTTGGCTATGCCGAATCGGTTTTGATTTGACTGATATAGTGTAGCGGAATTTAAAAGTTCTTTTACTACCCCGATATTGAATTTCTGGATAATAAGGGTTTTACTTGATTTTAATTTAATTACAAGTTTACGTGTATATATATATATATATATACACACACACACACACATATATTGATAATAATTACGGAATACACACACACATGGGCAGTGGTTTTGAATTTGAGCATTTAATTGCAAGTATTTGTGCCCACCTATGTTTTGCCACCGGATGTGATATAATTTGGAATTTTCGAAATTGGAGGTTTGTATATGAATTTCCGTACAGATCTTTTACCATGAATTGGGTCAGCATGCGAATTGTCAGTTTCATTTGCATGCGAGATATATTAGAAATCCAATCAATTTTTTTGTTTTTGTTTTCCCTTTTCTGTTTTAGAGTATAAGGTGCACTCTTACAACAGAGACGGTCTCTGTTCGGTGGGTTTTATGGATGACAACTACCCTGTTCGTAGTGCATTTTCTTTGCTCAACCAGGTAAATTGTTCATGTAGCAGTTAATCTTTAAATTTTTGCATCAGTGTTTTCCTTTTTCCAGTATTAGTTACATTCAGTAATGGGTCCTGAATTCTTAAGGTTGTCTCAACAAGGTTTATATGTTTAATAAATCTGCTGGCATATTATGTGATGAGGAAGTTTTTAGTCTAACTAGCTGAATATTATTTTTGTACTGCATTTTAATATCTGATTTCTTCACTGCACTACAAATATATTACAATGTGGACTTTTAGTTATCTAACTTTTGAAGAATATCTTTTCTGGATAGATGGAAGAACCAATTATTGATGAATAAACTTTGGTTCTAGATTGAAGGGGAAGGAGGTTTAAGTTTTGAACTAGTGTTGAGATTTTATGCTATGATTGGAATGTTGATTCTTCTATTAAGTTGTATCCTGAGACCATTTGGATTCCATGAGTACCTTAAATATATGATGGTTTATATTTTCTTGATGCATATATCGTTTTAATAACTGATGATGAGCTATGAAAACATTTACAGGTTCTAGATGAGTACCAGAAAGCTTTTGGTGATTCATGGAGGGCTGCACAAGCAGATAGCATTCAACCATGGCCCTACTTGAATGATGCTCTGGCTAAATTCCAGGCATGTGGATTCTTCAGTCTTTATGTTCATCTTTTGGTGACAGAAGGCAAAATTGGTTAGTTTTGTTTTATGTTGACAAACTATTTGATACAAGGTTAACTTTCATTTAAATTTCAGGACCCTGCTGAGGCTGATAAGTTGTTGAAAATACAGAGAGAATTGGATGAAACAAAAATTATCCTTGTGAGTGCATATGCCTTTGTTTATGCATATAGGTCCTATAATTATTTTTGGTGTAAAGTCATAATTTGAACATCCTGAATCTTTGGCTTGTCTCGATAAAATAACTTATGGCCAGATCTCTTAGTTCTAGTCTTCCATTTCATTACTAAATTAAATAAAGTAAAATTGACTTTAATATTTATACATCTTGTTTTAGGAAAGTTGAGTTTTGGATTACAATTTGGCTTGTTTAATGAATGTTGCAGGAAGTGCTAAGGCAAAATTATGTAGAAAAATCATTAGTTTTGGTTTATGCATAAATATTTGACTATTTGAGTTGAATGCTCTTATTGCATTACCTATTGTTTGGATAAGACACGGGATTGGTTTTTGCACATTCCATCAACCTCTGAACTTAGGTTCTAGAAACTAACCTAAGTATGGAAATATTTATAATGCCCTTTAGTTGGTTTCAATGCTGGAGTGTTGTGAAATCTTATCTGAGACGAATGTTTTAATTGGGAGTTGAGCAAAGCAGTTTTTTTTTTTTTTTTGGTATTCCGTTATCAGAGAAAATGGTTGAAAGAGTCTGGATAATCCATAAGATTAACCTTTGGCTTTCATGTTGCTGTGAAATGAAATGTTCTCTCTCTCTCTCTCTCTCTCTCTCTGTGTACATGTATATGTTGGTACAAGTTGGGTTTATTTATGATAAGTGAACTTCTACCATTTATCTGTGTTTTTTGCAACATTGAAAATAAACTTTCTCCATTTTTCTATGCTTGTAATCTTTTAAAGAGGGATTTTGGAATTGTCCAACGATCATAAGGTTGGTATGTTTTTAGAAGCTTTGTTTCTCACTATCTGCGGAGTACCTGTTCAGTTTTCTGTGTTTTAGAATTAAATTAAATGATGTTTATACTCCAGTACTTATTTCTTATCTAACAGGTGTAAGTTGTTTGCTGCTTAAGAGTGGTTTCCTGCATTTCATTTCTTGGGCTTATTTGTGTTTCTTTCTTGGATACAGCATAAGACTATTGATAGTGTGCTTGCACGAGGTGAGAAACTGGACAGTTTAGTGGAGAAGAGTTCAGATCTCAGTGCGGCATCACAGGTACACCATTCATATGTTATGTCAAGAGTTTATAAGCACTGAGTTTTAAGATAAGTGGGCAAGCAAAATAAACGCATTTTGGGTTTATAAAGTGACAATAGAAGAGAGAAACGTAAAATTCAGGATTTTGTGACAAATAGTAAAGAAAAATCATAAGAAATAGGTGGAAGAGAATCAAGAGAAAGGAATTGTAGAAAAAAGATGCATTCAACAAACCAAAGTTGACTTAAGTTTGTGCTTTTTCCATCTTATGACTGCGCATAAGAGAATTATCTTAAAACCTTTTCTTTCCTAGCCAGAGTGAGTCTCCAGCATGGAAAGTATCTAGTAATAAAAATTTTGATTAATTTAAGACCTTAGTAAAAAGACTAGAGTCTACAAGACTTAAAATCTGTAGGCATAATTTAGAAATGCTAACTTATCTCAGTCAGTCAGTGTGTGTGTGTGTGTGTTGAATTCTACACCCTCTCATATAAAACTATTTATAGTAACAAAAAACTATTAACTACATGTTATAAGATATGGCCATTCGGCAAGATGTTACCTAGCCTATGTTATTAAAGCTCAGAAATTATGATGTGGCTTTCCATGTTTTATTATTGAGTTTGAATACACTGAGGTGGCTTGGTTCACGGGATGAAATTAATTACATAATGGAATTAGTGAAAAACGTAATGGTAATCAACTCCATTCTATTATTTGTTTGCTAATATGAGAACCTGAAAATGGTGGTTTTTGGAACAGATGTTCTACAAGCAGGCAAAAAAGACCAATCAGTGTTGTACCATATTGTAAGCTTCTGAAGGGAGCAGCAATCTTGTAATGGCATTCCCTTGTACGGTGTCAGAAGTGATGGGTGGAAACAAATGGTGATTGTTATATGTTAATATGATTTATTAATTGTTTGGTTTGAAAAACTTATGTGGATTTTCATCTTTTGTTATGGACCAAAGCTAGATGTGAAAACACATATTATATGAAGAATGATCCTTCTATTATGGAATTAATATGCTTCTTGTTGACGAGCTTCGTTTACATTCCATTGGGTGGTGTTTGTGATTTTTCTATTATTAGGTTTGGAACATGGTGATCGCTAGGGGAAAAACGAGAACCTTTTTTGTTTTTGTTTTTTCTTCGTTAAAAATTGAATTTATGTAATGCTTATTTTTTGTGGATCTATAGTTCTCCTTGTAGAGTTATTCACTAAAACATGGAGAATCAATGTTAGAGGAATTAGAAGTTATTTTGTAGTCTTGTTTAAGATTAGTAAGAAAACTATAGGCTAAATGTGCCTCTCAAAATTAGGGAGGCAATTAGGATTTGATACGAAAATCCAATTTGAAAATGACTAGTTTAGGTTAGGTTAATATGCTTAATTTCAAATTGATATTTAAGTTAAATTAATACATAAAAATTAAAAATAATAATATATAAATTTATATTGTAATATATTATAATTTAAAAAATAATAAATTTATACTTATAATAATAATATTTTATTAAAATATTGAATATAAGTTTATTTAATACGGGAATTGCAGCCATACAATCATAAAAAAAATAGTGGGTAAAATGTTGTGGCATGGATTCAATGTCGTAAAACATAAGATATTAAGATATTAATTTTTCTTCTCCATACAATTTTTTTTTTTTTATCAAACAAAGAAAGAAAGGTTAGACTTACATCACAACCTCACGGGAAAACAGCTTCCCCATTTATTTCTTCTTTTTGTTGTTACTGTATAAAATATATACATGCCAAATCCTTGGTTTGAAAAATAAATATAAATATATATTTTGGTAATTTGAGAAATAACTCATGTTTAACCAAAAAGTAATACATAAGAACGAGAATCTTCTTATATCCTCGCTTGCGTGGAGGTGTGATTGGTGAATACGCTAACTAAAATATGGTGTCAAAGATTCTTTAGCATATAAATGCATTTCGACATTTTATTGCAAAAAGAAAAGCACTTAAATCGATTTCAAAGTTTTTCTTCGTGTATCATAAATAATATGATCATGCTTAGTTTGGACCACTATTGAAAAATGAGCAACATTCTTGCAACATTCTTAAAGGTTGAGGAAGGGATATTCTGCCAAAATAAAAATAAATTTGCAGCGAAAGATGATGATAGAACATTTTGTGGGTTATATATCTCTCTACATGCTACTAGAGATTTTGCATGCTTTTTTAACTTTGAAATTTGATTTAGATAATAAATAAAAAATCAAAGATAAAAAAAGAAGAAGAAATATGGATTAGATGTTCATGGTTTAAAATACCGTCATTTCATAAGGAAAAATAAATAAAAAAGAGAAGAAGAAGATATCTTCATTTCGTTATTGTTCTATTTAATGTAGATCTGGCAAAATGTTACACGACGTGATAATTTATGAGTTTGGGTTAGCAATATCGGGTCGGGTTGATATCAGTGTCACACGATAAGACACGATAAAAAAACGGATTGTAACACGTTAACACGATGGGTCACGATAAGACACGATAAGAAAAATATTAATTTAATTATTTCATTATAGTTAACTTTTTACATTATTTTTTTTTGTTTTAGAAAACTATAAAATTCATATTTTATTTCATTGAAAATGATAATTTTTATATCTATTTATATATTAATATTTTGTTCATCTTTTTTATTATTTATATTGGATGTACAATTTCAATTTGATTTATAATATTTTGAATATTTTTAAATTAATTTTAGTTTGTTTTATAATATTTTGAATATTTTTAAATTTATAATTGAAATGCATATTTTATTTTNTTTTTAGATGGATTCAAAACTTTTCCAATGAGTTTGAAAATCTTTGAACCACTTCTATTGTGTTTGGACGAAAAGTGTGCAGGGTAAACACCACCTCTCTCTCAGCTCAAATAAAGTAGCGCATACCGCATCACATGTAGGCCCAATGCCATTGTTATGCAGCTCAAATAAGGTAGTGTCGACGGCATCACAATTGGACCCGATGCAACTATTTTGCATCTCCATTACATGTTTTAAAAACAAAGGCATTTTTGTAAGATACCCACCTCACCAAACATTTAACTATTCATGCCTTATTTCTTTTTTTTTATCTATTCATGCCCACTTATTTTTCCATGTTGCCCATTATACCCCTATGATATTGTCTCTCTTCTCTCAGTCCAAGCTCGCATTTTTTGTCATCTTCAATATCTTCTAGAATCTTTCTCACACTTTTATTCTCACCATAGCCAACTGAAAATGACGACCTTGAAGAGGAGTAAGATTACCTTCTACTGGCAGAATCAAAAGTTGCACCCACTGCGAAACCCACTTGAAAGAAAACAAACCACTCCCCCTAAATCCCACGGCGAAAAAGACCTAAATTCCAATCGATATTAAAAAGGAATGCCGAAAAAGAGAAATAATGATGAGCATTTAAGAGGGGAAAAAAACATGAAGATGACAGAAACATACCGCCCTCACACCTTCTCTGCCTGTAACATCCTGTACTAAGAAAATATAGTAAAATTTTCAAGTTTGACCAGTTTGACCTTGAGTGGACCCAGGGTTGACTTTTTGTGTAGTTATGTTTTGGCTTCGATTGTGGTACCGTTGCGTAGAGCTTGTTGACATGAGTCCGTAGACTAGTAGTATGCTGGATTCGGAGCTAAGACCGAGAAGTTATGCTTAAAATTGTGTGAGGGGCATTTTGATAATTTGGTAAGGACTGTACTTAAAAGGACGAAAATGCCCTTACCTATTTTTTTAAAATTCCAGAAAATTCTGGAAAATCCAGAATTTCCCCCCCGACACCCGCTCGTGCAGAGCCACCCACCGAATCCCTTCCCCCTTTCACTGGCAATGGCTGTTTTTCGGCCAGCTTGGGTCGGAAACTACCGGTGTTTGAAGCCAACGACATCCCTGATTTAGTGGAACCGGTGATCGGCCATGGGAACGCCTGGACCACCGGAGATCGTGAGAAGCTGATCGTCTCTTTGTTTTGGTTCGCCGGACTCCGGCGAGGAATCGACCAATCCACCACTTGAGATTTGAAGTTGGTCACCTCCTCTACCCAACCCGGCCGGCGAGCAACCGTGGAACCTCCCAGATCGCCGAAAAATGCGAAAAGTCCAGTAAGTGTCTTTGCCTCTATTCTCCGGATTCCGGTGAGTTTCCGGCGATGGGTTAGCTTATTTTCCCATAATTTGGACCTTAGGAATCCAATTTTACCATCAATTTGATGTAATTCCACCTGGTTTGATCGGGATTAGGAAACCCCTTTTTGGCCGTGAGTTTGGGCCAATTTCCAGCCACCGCCGGCAACAATTAGACAATTTGAGTTGACCGTGGTGTTGTATTTTTCTCAAGCTTCGATTCGATGTATATATTACAAATTATTGTTTAGTATTTATGAATTGTTTGATTTAGAGCTATGTTCTGATAACTGTTAAAAAAATAGATTGTGGTTGCATTTTATCTCTAAATTGAGGAACTAAATATTGTGTTTAGATATTGTTGGTGAATGTATATGGACTCTGTGGTTATTGAGAACCGTTATGGGATTCTGTATTTACATAAAATCGAAATGGATATTGAATTTTGTGTTTTGTACCTTGGGTGTTGTATGTGGCTTTTAGCTCCGTGATGAGCTAATTTGGAAATGTAATATGTGGAATGAATCATAGACAGGTAATTACAATTCGTTGTATAAATATGTATTTAATTTTTTGTTAGTGGTTGGTGGGAATATATTAATTAGACTACATTTGATTTTGAATAAATATGAAATTAATGGGTATGAATAGTTATGTTTTGCTCATGAATGTGATTTGTAATTTTAAGGAAATTATTAAATTATGTTCGCCCTGATTCATGTTTTAATGATTTAATGATCCTTGAAAATGGTTGAGAATTGTTATTTTCTCTAGAGTAAATACATGCATATTCATACACGTGTTTGAATGCATACATTGTTTATGGATTTAAAATAAATTTTGTGGACGTGATTGGAAGTGGGTTAGAATTTATGTTTGTCGATTTGACTTCTGAATAGCAATTGTATCAGAAGTTGCATATTTGGTGTAAATATGCTTTGGAAACTACATGTAGCTTGATCCCTATTAAAAGGGGTATGGAGGCAACTCAGTTTTACACTGAGTCCAGCTACACTTTACTTAAACAATATATTTGTTTGAGTGTTGAGTTAATTACCGAGGCGTAGTTTTATTTGATTGGGATATGTGTACCGGTAGAGTGAACACTATATAGAAATGATTTTCTTTGCAGGTTTGTAATTATTTGTATTTTGGGGATGTTATAAAAACAAACGAAATGCTGCTGAAATTTCTAATAAAATTTCTGGCATTAGAAAAAATATTTTTGTCTGTTGGCTCTTATCATTTTTGATTAACGGGTTGACGGACTTAAACGACTGCTTAATGGCTTAATAACAATATTAAGTCATGCAGGCAGGATTCAGGTGGGTTGGATCCTGTCACTGCCCTACATAAGACACACCACCTTTTGAAAGCACGGTGTGTGCACCCAAAGGCGAGAAAAATCCAAAAAGGCTTATAAACACCAAATATATCATCTTCAACCTCCGTCACTATCATTATTTTTAGTTTGAGTTTTTAGGATATTAAACACCAAATATATTATCCTTATAAACACACAAAAAATACTAATAAATGCAAAAATTTCAAGTCAAAATATGATATTTTATTACTTCTAAGTGAAAATGTTAATGATTGAATTACATTAGTCCTATTACATCTATAACGGTCGTTGAAAAAAATACAAAAAAAGCATAAATTTTCTAAAATTTAAAATTTCTTATTAGTGCTGTCATTACTTTGTTCTGCAGTGTTGCCATCATAGAACCAGATCCATTTGGGTGGTCTCATCCAAAAACGCCGCTCCAAGGATGAGTAATTAAAACGAAGTTAGCGGCTTTCTTCCTGACGTAGCACTCATCACAAGTATGTTTGTCGCAGTAGAAATTTGGTCGACAGGGCTCCCACATGTCGATGATGAGGATGATGGCGACGATGGTTGTGGTTGTGGCAGTAGTGGGGAAGCTCGCCTAGGTTCTGTGGCCCTCCTCTTTGACGGCCTCAGTGGTGGGATCGTGGACCTTATCTTCCCTTGTGGTGGAGAATCCAATAGAATCACCACATCTTTATTCTTGTATCCCATGGGATTCAAAAAGGGATTGAAAATGAAAATGTTGAAAAAGAAAGTTTGATGGCAGTATTTATAACGTCATTGTGGAAGGAAGAAGTTGAGTCTTTTTCATTTTCAGGTAAGCGCGCCACTCCAATGAATGGAGCGGTGTCAGATAATAAGCGAAAAGTCTCATCGTTTTGTGTCTAGCCCTATCAAAAGACGGTGTATAATAATTAGAGCAATGTAAGACATAAAAAGACAAAACTTCTCAACTGCTTCAAACCTTCCAACCAGTCTCATATCGCCTTTATGTTAGGAGGTATGAAATAAACTAAGGCAATGTGAGAGAGACTTCTCAACTGCTTCACATCGCCCACCTAGCCTCACACGTCTTTACGTTGGTTGGTGTGGAATAAACTAAGGTGGGGTGTGCATTCTGTCGAAAAATGCATGCACCGCCCGTACTTTACACACACTTGCTCCAAAAATTACACACATCGCCTAAGTATTGGGCGGGACAGGTACTATTGTCTACATCTTCTGCTTTTCTAATTTTTTTTCCTTCATTTTCTATTTAAAATACACAACTAGCATTAAAACATATTAAATGATAGTTATCATCATTAAATAATATGTAGACATAGATAACAAAGAAGTAACATCATTAAAAAAAGTGAAATTGGTAGGTAAATCATTAAACAAAGAAAGAATAAAATGGAAAATTGAAATAAAAAATGATTACATGATGAACATGAATAGAAAAATAAAAAATAGTGAACATTGAAAGTTATAATGTTGACGTGGGGATCCGCATAAAATCTCAAAACAAAAAACAAAGGATTTGTTTGTTAACGCATTCAGTTATTATTTTTAGTTTTTGGGTTTTGGTTTTTAGTTTTTGTTTATGGTTTATGTTTTTGCTAAAAGAAAAAAAATGAAAAACAATAACCATTTTTTTTATACAAAAAATTTATTTTTGATAATCATTTTTTTTTTAAAATTTTATAAATAAATTTAAACAAATCTATATTCGATTATTGTTGATTCCAGATTTTGGTCCCGACTGTAGTGTCCCAGGTTTCGGCTCGAACTAGGCTGTCTTGATTCCAGTTTGAACTAAACAATCGAGGCGGTCCTGAGTACTGCCCCGACCGGGCTATATGGGATTCTAGCCTGAGCCGGGCAATCCCGAGTTCCAGCCCAGCATGTCCCGGGTTCCGGCCTTGATCGAGCTGTCCGGGTACCGACCCAGAACGAGCTGTCCCGGGTCCCAGGTTTTGACGTGGACCGGGCGATCCCGGGTTCCGGCTCTGACTAAGCTGTCCCAGGTTCTGGCCTGGACCGGGTGGTCTTAGGTCCCAGGTTCCAACTCTAACCAGGCGGTCCCGAGTTTGGCCCGGACCAGGCTGTCGTGGGTTCCTGCCAAGACCAGGGGGCCTTGGGTTCCGGCTTCAACCGAGTTGTCCTAGGTTCTGGTTCAAACTGGGCTATCTCAGATTCTGGCTCCGACCGAGTTGTCCTGGGTTCTGGCCTGCACCGGGCGGTTCCGAGTTCCAGCCCCGACCAGGCTGTCCAGGGTTCCGGCTCTGACTAAGCGGTCCTGGGTTCCAGCCTCGACCGGGCTGTCCCGGGTTCCAGCCTAGATTGCAGTCCAGACCGGGCTATCCTGGGTTCAAGCCCGGACCAAGCGGTCTCGGATTGCAGCCCGGACTGGGCTATCCCGGATTGCGGCCCGGACGGGGCTGTCCCAGGTTCCGGCCCTGATCGGGCCGTCCGGGTTGCAGCTTTGACCAAGCGGTCCTGGGTTGCAACTTCGACCAGGCGTTCCCGGGTTTTGACCGGGCAGTCCCGAGTTCAGCCTTGTTCGAGTAATTCGTCGTCTCGACCACATATGGACGGTGTCCGTATGGGCAGTCTCAGATTCAAGTCTTGTTCGAGTTGTTTTATATTTTAGCATTATCAAAGACAAAAAAAAAATGAAAACTGAAAATGAAAATGGCTTTTTAACGTTTTTTTTTTTTAAAAAAAAATATGAAAATGGTTTTTAAATTTTAAAAAATAAAAATGGTTATCAAACGCATTTTTATTTTTTAATTTTTTAAAAAATAAATAAAAATGATTATTAAAAGTATTTTTATTTTTAATTTTTAAAAAATTTAAAAATAAAAATTATAAATTATAAATAAATAGGTTGTTAAACAATACCAAAATAAATAATTGGCTGTGCTGTACGGGGTGCAAAAGGGCCGAATAGTCTTTAATTAAGGCAGGCTCACATTTAAATTTTAATCATGTATTTCGAGATGTATTACAAAAGGTGAGCCCCAACTCACCTTTTACCCAAAAAAAAAAAAATTTCACAACTCACCGCACTAGCTGACCCATGGGGGGTGGGGTCAGCGTGGGACTACGATCTTTTAACAAAAAACTGCTCGAATTTCAATTTTTTTTGTTTTTGTTTTTGTTTTATTTATTATTTATTTTATTTTTTGTTTAATATAATAAAATATATTCAATACCAAAAAAAATTTATCCAAAATTTTAAATTTTTTATGTTAAAGTTCCAATAATTATTTTGATAATTAATACTAGATAATATAAATAAAATAACTCAATTTAATATACTATGAATAATATAATTATTTTTAAAAATTAACCATAAAAAGATCAAGTAAATCTATTTTGACAATGTAATTGCTTTTAAAAGTTAGTTTAACGAGGATAGAAGACGATTTTTATTTTTTAGATGTAATTATGTAATAGGAAATTATTTGAATAACAATAAAAATCAATTTTGTTTTGTCAAAAATAGTTTATCTATAAAAAGTTATAGTACAATACGTTTTCCACTCCAATAGTTATACAATATTAATACAGTACAACACAATACATTATAATATAATTCAATTCAGTATAACAAAATTGATATAATATGATCATGCATACTAAATGTACATTGTTAATCTTATCCGATCATTCTACCCTTGACACCAAATAAGCTCTAAAAGTACTTAATTGTTTAGCAATGTTAATACTTTTGATCATCTATCTCAAGAGATCCAACTCCAAAACAAAAGAGTAACTCAGCCATTAAAATAAAAAAAAATTTATTTTGATGCCCACTTCAACAGTTTATTAATTATTTATGTCCACCATTTCATTTTTATCTAACCCTCCTAAACTTTTATAAAATACCAAGATAGTTACTTAAAAAGCTAAATAAGAGAAGGTACGTCGGTGCTCCCTAAATGTCTCCTTGGTTCCCTAATGTGCATTTTCTCCATTATTCACCACTCCAAACTTCATGGCTGTTGGGTTTTGTGGCTTAGGATTCAAAACATGTAAACCCATTAATCCAAAATCCCATTAGGCTCTATGTATAAACAAATGAACTAGGCCGAAACAAGTATTTTTTAGCTTTTCGTTTTAAGGGTTAATATTATTCATTTTTTTTTAAATAGCTTAAATACAATTTAATTTTTTAAAATTTAAAAATATCATTAACCTCCTTTAGATTTCAAAAGATTATCATTCTCTTTCTTTACTGTTTCATTCACATGCCCTTTGAAAGTATATCACTCACATCTCTTATAGAAGTGCTAGTTGAAATTTTCAAACTATGAGGGATTAAATTGTAAATTGTTCAAATTTTGAGGGTTTAGGTGGAATATTCCATTGTTTTAATATATATTTCAAACTAGATATTTAATGAGAAAACTTATTAGATTAGTGGACTTGACTCTATAGTAAAACTATTGAAATACACAATCAAATTCTAATTAGTTCAAACTTCGAACTATCCCATAATAATAAATAAAAAAAGACGAAGAAGAAAATTTATAATTAATTTCTTTACTACAGATAAAGATATACGAATACATACATATTGATGCATTATTGAATTTTAAAATTGTCTCTGTGGCTCATCAAGGTCTAGAAGAGAAAAGAATTTATATATATACCAGTATATATAATATAAGCTAGCTACTAGGTGCATATATGCTCTATAGCTATACAATTATCAATACACAATATACAGATTTTTCATGTATAGTTTACAAAATTCACATGAGCACCTTCAACATTTACAATGTAAAAATACAACTCCTTGATAATCAGTTATGATTGGAGCAATGTTGAAGTCATTTATCCGTACACAATTTTGCATTATAGGTCAAAAACTTAAAACTGTTTATGTTGGGCCTCCAAAAAGATTAGTCTGCCTTCCAACTTTTCTTGGCAACCCAAAATTTTGATAAGCCCTAATTTCACCACCTAGCCCTGCTGTCACAATGACCAAACCCCATGCAGTTGCTTGGACAGTATGGTTTCCATGACTTGAACCAATATTATCAAACCAAGACCAAGATGAAGACCAATTTGACGATGGAGTTGCGGCAGCAGAGATCGAATCACCGTACCGGATCGAAGCTGAATCCGAACCAAACGAATCTCCGATCCCGGATTCCGTCCTGCTAACTTTCTCAAGTTCTTCTTCAGGAGGAGTCACACTGCTCTCTAATCCATTATTATTATTGTTGTTGTTGTTGTTGTTATTATTGGTGTTTTTCTTGGGAAGTGGTGGTAATAAGTTTCTTTTGCTGTTTGCACAGCTAGAGTTTTCTTCTTTGGTAGGAGATTCACTACCAGCATTAATATTAGAAGTTGGTACTAATGGCGAAGTGGTGCACCGTTTTGAGTTCCTTTTGGAATGCAAAGAAACAGTTGGGATTTCACCACTTATAGTGCCTGGCCATGGAATAGCTACTGAAACATCTCTACATTGAAATTGTTCATAAGCTCGAGTGGTTATCAAACTTCTTTTTCCAGAGGCTCCATTGCGATGTTCTTGACGCCTCCAAACATAGACTTGAGAATCTTCACTGGCTGATACTATATATTTTCCATCTTGACTGAATGAAGCTGCAATTTGGCTACTTGTATTCCGAAAACCTGCACCCAACAACAACAACAGCATGATTTTTTTAATTTTTTTTGGGCTTAAATTTGGTCCAAATATATATATATTTTTTTTTATTTCAAAAAAACCTAACCAATATGAAATTATGTTTGATGATTTTTTTCTCTAATCACAATTACTAAATCGGGTACCTACGTGTCTTTAAAATTTGTTATTATTAAAGATAAAATAATAAATACATAATGAATTAACTCTTATCAAATTTAAAATCAATAATAATTTAACATGATATCAAAATAAAAAATATTTAAAAATTATAGATTCAAAATTTAAAATTCTATTCAAAAAATAAATATACAAATTTAAAATGTCTAAAATTGCACTTGTAAAAACTTAAACGGATTTATTTTTAAACTTTTAAAACTAGCAGTAATTCAACAAGTACATAATATATATATATATATATATATATCTTAGATTTTATTATTTAAAATCATATAATATTATTAATTCAACCATGAAACATTTGTCACGTAAGCACTTTTCATTTAAGATAGAGATACCTATAAACTTGTGAGTGGGATTTGAACCATCCAAAATTCGAACTCGAGAATCAGCAGATGTAACAAGAACTTCAGACGGGTTCGTGGGGGAAAACTGTTTGTTCATATACACAAAGAATACTTTCATAGTTAATAATTAGCGAAGAAGAAGTCCAACAGAGTTTCACATACAGAGAAAATTAGAAGAAGAAAAAAAGTATATAAAATTTACCTGGAACCCAGTGATCTTTTTTGCAGACTTCTTTTTGGTTTGGATTTCAATTTGGCTTGTTTGACTCAATATACAATCTGGATCATCAAGCAACAAGAGGGTTAAACTAAGAAAGAAACATTAAAAACTATTCACCAAAAAAAAAAAGGCATATTATATGAAAAACTTGGAAGTTAACTAAACTTTGTTGGTGATCTATAGAAACTCATACCTTCTGTGTCGTACATGCGAAAGCTCCCCTTGTGTGAACCAATTAAGGCACCCTACAATTATGACAGCATTTACCATCACTAATTAAACACTATAGAAAACCAATATCATGAGCTTAATTTTGTTTTCTTATAAAATAAAATAAAATTTTATATATTTTTTTATTGCAGGGATGGTGCATTTGGACAAAAAAGTAGTGATTTTTGTTGTTGGTTGTCTTCAAAATGAGAAATTATAGTTTGTTTGAACAGTAAAATAAAGAATGGAAAATAGCATCTAAACATGGTATTTTTGGTGCAAATGATCCCTTATCCGAAACGACACCTTAAATCTTAAAGTAATAACATGTAATAATTTTTGTCCTTAAATTATATAAACAATGCACCAAGCATGGATAATATTGGTGTATTATTCCTCCTTAACCCTACACTTCAAGGACTAAATTTTAACCTNGGATTGTCTTCAAAATGAGAAATTATAGTTTGTTTGAACAGTAAAATAAAGAATGGAAAATAGCATCTAAACATGGTATTTTTGGTGCAAATGATCCCTTATCCGAAACGACACCTTAAATCTTAAAGTAATAACACGTAATAATTTTTGTCCTTAAATTATATAAACAATGCACCAAGCATGGATAATATTGGTGTATTATTCCTCCTTAACCCTACACTTCAAGGACTAAATTTTAACCAATTTCTAATATT
Source organism: Ochetophila trinervis (assembly GCA_003254975.1). Taxonomy (NCBI): domain Eukaryota; kingdom Viridiplantae; phylum Streptophyta; class Magnoliopsida; order Rosales; family Rhamnaceae; genus Ochetophila; species Ochetophila trinervis. Next base: position 54,659 of record QANX01007603.1, read on the forward strand.
TAAAGACAGGAATTGTAAATTCAGGTACATAGGTGGGCATTTCGGCTAAAAACTTGAAAAAAAAAAAAAAAAGAGTTTTACTTGTACCTGGCCGTCAGGGGTGTAGCAAGCGGCAGTGACCATCTCATGGAGATCAGTCCAGTCAACGACGTGTCGTTCTGGAATACTCCATATCCTAACTTTTGCATCAAGTGACCCACTGATGAAATAATCATCGTTCATTGGATTAAATTGTATGCAAGTCACTGCATCCGAAAAAAAAAACAATATTTCGACGTCATAATTCCCCAATAGGCCTACTGATATTGTTTTATAAGACGAAATTAATTAGAATTAAGTACATTTTAAATATGTTTAATTTATGTATCTTACCATAATCATTATGAGCGAACAACTTTAAACAACTCTTGCTTTCCAAATCCCATAATCTAACTGTTTTGTCCATTGACGATGAAAGCAGTAGCTACACATTCATCCAAACAAATTATTACAAACCAATGGAGTACTCAATATGGGCTTTCACTAATTTTATTTTATTATTTTATTGTTTTTTGAAATAGGCTTTCCCCAACTTATTACCAAACCATACTGAAGCAATTAAAGAAGCCTTTTTTTTTTTTTTTTAGCTTTGTCGGTAAAAAGTTCTGCCAATTTCATTTGTGTTTAGGATAAATAACAGATCGTTCACATTATTTGATAAATAAAATTTGATAAATATTGAATAATTCTAATATTATTATTTTACATAACATAAAATCATATCAATATAATTAAACCAATAGTTGTTTATCTAAAATAAAAATAAAAAAATGTTTGCAGATGCCAAACTTATTAACTCTTTTTTTTTAATATTAATGATATAATAATTTATTAATAATTTATAAATTAACAATGTCTTACAATTATATATCAAAAATTTAATTAATAAATTTAACCAATCTAAAATTAATCTTTTACTTTTTATTATTCTAAAACAATTTATGTTCCTCGGTCGTAATTATCACATTGATGAAAATATCATTAAAAATAAATAATTCATTAATTTATGCGTGTGAGAAAAAAATAAAATAAAATAAAAAATATTACCTGAGATCTAGACCAAGATAGATCCAAAACATCATCCAAATGACCAGTGAAAGAGCAAACTGGTTTTTCCGACAAAGCAAACACAGTTTCCGGCACTTGAACGTACTCAGGAATCGGACTGGTTTTCCGGCTAGAAGCTCCTTTCCCTTTCTTCTTCTTATCAGAGGCCTCGCCAAGCGATATTGACGGAGACCGATCAGGGGAAGCACAAAACGACGGATGAAGTGGCGTCGTACTCCCGTCCGCAACCTCTCTCAACGACATAACCTCGCATTCTTGAACCTCCCAAACATGGATCACCCGATCTTCTCCTGCACTCGCAAGAAACCGTGCATCGGTGTTGAATCTGATCGTCCAAATCGAGCCCTCGTGTGCTTGGATCTCTTGGCACAAATGCAGAGCCGACAATTCCTTGTACGATTTCCCGCTTTGTCGGACTTTAATCCACTCCGACGACGGAGCAGGGCCGGAATTCTTGCCGGATTTTTGCTCCGGCGAATGAATTTCCCTTTCTTTCTCGCCAATCAAACCGCTCATGGAGTTCGCGACGCCTTTTATGCTGTTCTTTAACAGAGCAACTCCTCTTCTTTTGCTCATCCTTAAGCTCTTCGAAAGGTACGAGTTCGCACCGACTTTTCTCTCGTGCTCTGCTTCGCCGTTGATTCTGGAGATGTTTTCTCGGCGCATGAGCTCTTTAACGACGGGTGAGTATCCGACGCACTTCTCGAACTCTTCCATGGTCAATTGCTTCCCTGTTTGAAGATCGCTCAGTCGGTTCCACATTCCGTCTTCGTTGTACTCGTTCACGATGAATTCCTTGCCCGTATCCAAATTCTTTATCAAGAAAAACGCTCCGAATCGGGTTTTCGACACCATCGATGACAATGCGCTGCCGTTTCGGATAGATCTGCCGGAATCTCCTATTTCTTTCGGCGAAACTCGAATCGAATCGGGGTACGGACACATTCGGGAATTTGGGGTTAAAATTGTGGAGTACGTTCTGCTGAGCCGCTGTTTTGAGATTCTGCCGATTAATTCGTCTTTTCTGTCTCTGGCGATAGAAAACGATTCGATATCTCCATCGGAGCGCGAACGGATCAGAACGATCGGGAACGAAGAAGACGGTGAGTTTTCTTGTTTATGTTCGGCGGTGGGCGTGACGTCGTCAGATTTATCGCTTTCCGGCTTTTTGATGGAAGCGATTCGTTTAGAGCTTGCGATTTCTTTGTCGCCGGTCAATCCCATTCCCTGTAGCAATCGCTTCCTGCGTTCGGTGATCGAACCAGGTGCCGCCATCCAAACGTCGTAGTCCGGTGAGATTGGAGAAGATAAAGCTGTTGCTCCGGGGAAGTTGCGAAACTCGGATGTGGAAACGGCGGAGGTAAAGGAAATACGACAGTCGTCGAAGTCATCTTCTTCGGACGATGAAGCTTCCAAGTCGACGGACACGGCGGATGAGGCCCTTTCTCGGGATTCGAAAAAATGGTCATCGTCATCGTCATCTTTCAGGCCGTCCCAGTTCATAGTCATGGTCCTTTTGCGCTCCATTTTTGGTGCACCAGTTTGATTACCAGAGGTTTGGGGATGAAGATAGTGGCGGGAGAGAAGGATACTATGGGAAAAATAATTAATTTTGTTTTTATTTTTTATTTTTTTATTATTATAATTTTGTTGTATTTTGTGTTTGGATATTGAAAAGAAAGTGGAAGAGAGAAAAAATTGGGAGGGTTGGTTATATAATTCTCTAATTTCTCTTACTTTGGCCGGTAGGAGTTATAGGCAATGAAATAGTCAAACAGTCTTTATTACATCTCTGCATGTTCTTGGATTTTCTTTGTAACCGAAAAAGGCTACCCATCACGTCTTCTATACGTATATTTTTACGAATAAGTGGCATGCATGTATATATATATATATATATATGATATTGCAGGCGATATTATACAGTTCGCGGTGGACGTTTATTATAACTGATTGATGTGAATAATTATTCATAAATGTGTTTAATTATATACATCAAAAAGTTATAATAGACTGTAATTTTATAAATGATAAAAAATATTGCTTATATTAACAAAACTGTGTGTATATATATATATATATATATATTTTTTCTTTTTTCTTTTTTCTTTTTCTTCTGTCACTAACCAGTAAACACCTAATAAATACCCTATTGATTTAAACTACTATTAAACTTTTGTCAAGAACATTTTTGTATATTTATTTATACATTTTATTTGAAATTGTATATCTATTTATAAATTATTCTCTCTAAATGTCGGACTATACAAATGTTATCTTATATTTTTTCTGAAAGAAAATGTTATACTATATTAATACATAATTATGTAATTTTTTTAAAATAGTAGTCCATAAGACAAATATATAGTTAGCTCCAGATTCTATTCGATAAGAGAAAATATATAATACATTTAAATGTTATATCGTTCCACTTGACGGTCCAATGAAAATCGAGTGATCTACAATTTTGTGCAATATATCAAAATAAAAAATTTATTATTTGACAAATTAATTAATGTGCATTTTTATTTTTATTTGTGTTTATTGTAGACTGGACTAATAAAAGAGCTGATTGGGTGGCCAAAAAATATAACTATGTAGATCTCTCCCTCCTTTGTGGATATGAGTGTTTCCTTTTGCCATAAATAATATAATGCATATAGGTAGCTTTAAATCTCTCATAAAGTTTCCTTTAAATCTCATGCTCTCACAATTCTTTTGTAATTATATAAAGTTTCCTTTATATATATTTAGTTTAAATTAATTATTGTGACATCCTGACATACATTATATTGAACTTCAGAGTATTAAGAACACAACCCTTAATTTTGTCTATATATACATATTTTGAAAATTGATACATAATTATAAAAAATGGTTTCTACTAATCATCATATTACAAAATTTTCTTTAAAACTGAAGAGATCGAAATTTTCTCAGTTATTAGATAGATAAATATTTTGTTGGCTGGTACTTTTAGCTAAAAATGTCAGCCCAAGCCATAAATTTTGCAAAGTTGGGCTGGTTGCATGTGAATGGTGTCAGCCAAAGTATGAATTTGATGGATTGGGCTGACTAAGCATTTTCTTTCCCAGCTAGCCAAAGTACGTCTGAGATTCTGATTGCAAGTGAAAGCTAGATTGCTGTTTAGATTTAAGCCTAATCTATCTAATCATATGAGACATTTTAAAACCAAATGTACAACGTATCCAAATGTGTTTTTATAAAAAAAAGCTTAATGTAGCTTTTGCATTGTTTTGCTTATCTTTGTCTGAATACCATGTACTGATCATAATATTCTTTGGATTTTTAATTTGTATATAATTTCATTATTTCCATCAACAAATGAACCAAAATATATCATTAAAGAAAAAAGAGAATAATAATCATAAATATGGAACTTGATCACCATTATCAATATATGTATATAAAGCTACGTCTAATGATTTCAAATATATATATATATATATATATGAAGCTAGGTAGCTACTCGGTCTCTTCTCGTCGAGCTTTCTTGATTTCATTGTGCAAATCACAAAGAGGAACCGGTGAGAACATTGATTCAACTTCTCCGGAAAAATCTTGTCGGAGGCTTCTTGGAATGCTAAGCGATAGCTTTCTTTTCCTCGCCGGTCGTAGGGAAGTTTTTGGTTTTCTCGGCGCTGGTGGACATTGTTTGGTCACTGGGATTTTGTGATCCAAAGAAGTTGGAGTCTTGAATCCATCATCATCATCATCCTCTACCTTAAATTCTCCTCCAGTCGAAAGAGGTATAAAACGGCGTCGTTTTTCACAAGAAAATGCAGCAGTATAACTCCCACAGCTATCATCTTTCAATTCCATTTTCGGCCTCTTCAAAACTGGGGATTGGATATCATTATTCTCATCTTTGACAAGAAACAATGAATCCGAATTATCCGACATATTGGGGAAAGAGATCGATCTAGCTATTCGAATCCAAAATACATGAGATAATTAATATGCAACAAGGAAAGAAAAGATCAGATCAATTACAAGGAGATAAAAGGGGTACAACTAGAAAAGAGAAAAAAAAGAATCATCAAAAAACCATAATTTCTTGGAGTTTATTTTTGGTGATATCTGATCTGAAGCTTTGAGACTGTTTCAAACTGAGGTTATGCGCGCGTCAAGAGAAAAATATGGTGCACTAGCTTTATATGCACCGGATCCTCAGCCGATAGGAGTGGACTCATCTACTAATTAAACTTTTACTAAACTGATCTCTCTCATCTGATTCAGTAGGTTAGAGAAGAAATATAATTTATTATATAGGACTATTAAATCTTTTGTTTTTACAAGTTTCACTTTTTTTTCTTTCTCTTTTTTCATCTTTCTGATTTTCTACGAACTTTGATGCATCTATGCACGTGGTTGGTTTGTTACATTGGGGGACCATTATTTGTTGACGGTGAGACTAGAGTTGGTCTTTATATCTCTTTCTCAAGATATTATATATATATATATATATGTACACACACAAACATATATATTATCATCATTATGTTCTGTAAAATATGCTATGTTTGTCTATCAAGCCAATTACAATCCTACCTTTTGGCTTTTTATTCTGATTATTTGAGAGAGAGACTTGAGATCTCATTTTCTATCACAACTAGTCTTTTGCTTAAATAGTTTGATGTATACAAAAAAAACAAAACAAAAAACAAAAAAAACTTTTATAATTTGTTATAGAAATGGTAAATGACATATATATATATATATATATATATATATAAAGATAATTATTTTGTGGTCAGAACAGCTTGACCAAAGTTTAAATCAAGATTGTTACTGAAAATTTATTTCAGCCACAACTCTATTTTTTGTAACAATAATTTTCAGATTTATCGATATAACAAATTTTTAATGACAATTTTAGTAAAAATTCCATCATAATATCTTGACCATAGATGAATATCAATTTAAGTTATAAATTCACGTATTAGTGTGTGTATATAATTTTAGTATACCGGCATCTGAATTTCCAAATTGTTATTAAACCGTATTTCAGTAATAATCTTTATATATATATATATAATATTTAGGTTATAAACATCAATTTCAAAAAATATAATTGATATTTTCAAAATTAAAAAGGTTCTCGTTGAAACAAAGAGATATCTCAAGGGTTAAAGACAAATTACACCAACTATACTAGGTGAGATATGGGAACATAAATAGAGAGAGAGAGAGAGAGAGAGCAAGTTTTAATTTTTTTTTTTAAGTGTTAATTGAATACACCTCTTTATATAAAAACCAATTCCACCGGTTGTTTACAATAAAGTTGACTTTAACATTATAGAACTCTTAGATTAACAAATAGATTAGGAGTTATATGGATTCCAACTATTGAATACAAATTAAGCTTTAAATTTCCCCCTAATATTAAAAAGGAGGAGGTAGTTGAATTAATATGCTATATAGCCTAGTATATAGCTGCCTTCATCTTGTCCTAACAGCTAGTGACTGTACTAGCTAGTCTCTCTCTAAAGTACGTAAAGTCTAATCTTATATCCTTCTTCTTTTTGCTGAAACTAATCTTATCCTTCATAAATGCAATACCCATGCACATGCATGGCATTGATAAATGATAATTGATCTTATAGTGACCACTGTCCTAATGGTGGAACACGATAGTTACAATATATTACAATGGCTAGTGATATGAATATATTAATATTAATTATTTTCCTTTTAAAGCTATGCACTTTATTTTTTTTGGTGAAAATTTTAAAGCTATGCACTTGCATGTAAAGCTCTTTCCCAAAGCCAAAACTCTCACTCTTTGGTGGGATAATCGCATTTCAAGAAAAAAAAAATCTCAAGATTTATTTTTTATATGCATGTGCTTAAGATTTATTTTCCGGTCAGTGTTCAAATAGTACTACTATTAACTATCAACTGGTCATAACTTTATCAACAGAAAAAATAAAAAATAAAAATGTAGCTTAGGATAAAAAAAGAGAAGAAGAAACAACGCGTACATATTTCCTAGCAGATTTGTATTTCTTTCGTATAATGATATATAAAAAATCAATTTAAGAACCCAACTAAAGTCTTCGACCAAATGTATTATTTTCTCTAAATTTGAGTAGTTATTAACAAATTGCTAGTTGGACGTGGTTTTTAATATGTAATGTTTTCTAGGCTGTGATATTAAGCTTTGTATTATTTAGCAGGAAAAAAAAAGATATTAGGCTTTGTATTCCTCTTAATTGTTTGCTTTTTTCTTTTCTGATGGAGTTTTTTTTTTGTTTGGTGAATCTTTTGGTATGGAGTTGGTGGAGTAAGTATTGGAATGCAGGACTTATTTGGTATCTATAACTTAGGATTCCCAACTAAAAGTATAGGAGTTGAGTTTGTAGAAATCAAGGGCCTTATACATTTTTCTTTTGTGCTTATAATGCAAAGTTTATTTTCAAAATAATAATAATTATAAAAAAAATATTTTACATTTTATTATTATTATTCAAGTGAAATTGGTTCAGTTGGTATACATTTTACGTCTACACTCATAAAGTTTATTTAAATTAAAATATTTTATATTTTTTTAATTTGAAAATTAATAAAATTGTTATTATTAAATGAAATTGATTCAGTTGGTACATTACTCATTCTTTTTCGATTATAATATTTTATTTTTTATTTTTTAAAATTAGTAAAATTATTTTTATTTTTATTATTAATATTTATTATTATCTACATTGTTACCTATTGTTTTTTTTTTTTCACGATTTTGCACTTTGGTCTTAACTAAAATTTTAGTTTAATTATTTACTTGTTAAAATTAAACTAATAATACTGAAAATTATATATAAGAAGAATAATTGACAACGTTGGTCATCATTTTTTGAACATATATTTCAATGAAGGTAGAGCATTTTTAGTGAAAGAATTAAAAAATTTATCGGCATTACTCCAAATTTGTAATAAATTTTGAAATTCCAAATTTTGACTATAACTAAAAAAGTTGTAACAAGAGGAAACTCCAAAATTTGAAATTCTCCCTATTTTTACATTGAAAACTTTTTTTTTGGTAAAAATTTTACTTTGAAAACTTTATATATATTAGACATCTCACATACTCATGTCTTTTTCTCCTTCTTCTTAAAAGTTAAAAAGTCCTCATATACATTGTACAAAAATAAAATGAAATATATAAAATGAATATTAAGTTTCGTGCGGACAAATTTAATTTTTTTTGGAATTAGTTTATAAAATAAAGAAGAAATTAATGTATAATTATTTAAAGGTAATATGTGAATAATCTTAATTTTTAATATGATTAAATTAAAGAGAAAGTGGCTACTATTGAAGAGAAGATAAATCGAAGAGAAAACAAGAGGAAATTGCTTTAGCCAAAAAAAAAAAGGGGAAAAAAAACGGAGGGTAATTGAGGCTTTGAGACTTTGAGTGCAAACCGGGGAATCACCCACCGATGGGAGTGCATGGTTCTCATCATCAAATAGTTTATAACTTATTGATCACCATCCTAAGCTTCTCTATGCCCGTGCAAATGACGTTCCGTTCAGCTTGTGCCATGATTTGCAGCAGGGAATGTTTATCATTGGATGATTGGAGGGTGACTCACACTCTCCAATATTAATGAAATAATAAAAAACTGGAATATATTTTGGCTTTTTTAGGTTTACGTGAGTATGGAGATTAGATTTGATAAAATGTTAAACGACACGATAATATGGTATGATACGATTCAATAATACATAATAATTTTGGGTTTGAATTTGCGATATCGGATTGGATTGATATCAGTATCACACGATAAAACACAGTAAAAAAAAAGTTAGAATACGTTAACACGATGTATCATGATAAGACACGATAAAAAAATATTAATTTAATTATTTATTTATAACTAACTTTTTACATTATTTTTTAAAACAAACTATAAAATTCATATTTTATTTAATTGAAAAATGACAATTTTTATATCTATTTATATATTGATATTTTGTTTTAGATTTTATATTTTTTATTATTTATATTGGATGTACGATTTTAGTTTAGTTTATAATATTTTAAATTTTTTAACTTGACAATTGTAATGCATATTTTATTTTTTTAACCATGATAAATATTTAATATAGCTTTAATTTGTAATATTTTACATATTTTGAATTCACAATTATTAATTATTCTAAATTTTAGTATGCTACTATATTTTTTAAGATGTTTAGCATATCATTTAAATATGCATTTAGGCTTAGTAGACACGAATTAAACATGATACGAACACAGAACGACACGACACGAACACGGTTCAACACGAATGCTTAACGGGTTGAGTTCGGGTGAAAAAAATTTGACACGAACACAAAACGACACTACACAAACACAGTTTAACACGACATGTTGCCAGGCTTAATGGAGATTTGTGTGGAATAATTAAAGATTTTTTTAAGTAAATAAAGAATTCTAGACTCACTAAATTTTCGAATGATATTTTTAGTATCAAATAATATGATATTGTTTTATTGATTTTATTTTTTCTTTTATAAAAAAAATTACATATGCAATATTTGAACTTTATCGTAGGTTATAAGTAGGTATTCAATTTTTTTTGACAATTTAATTACTAAATTTATTAAAACGTTGCACTATTAGTATCTATGCCCTTTTCAGATTAAAATTTTTATTTTCCTCACGTACAATGTAAATTATGAACAGTTCCATAGGTAAATTATTTTATCATTTTCACATTTTAATCTCTCACACATCTTCAACCTTAATGAAAGATACCCAAAAAAAATGAAAAATTTAATTATTCTGTAAAAAGTGATATATTCAACTGAATTTATGACCAACATTTGGTTGATAAACATTTGGCTAATCTATAACAAGGATTTTTCAATTGATAATGACCAACATTTGGTTGACAAACACTTCCTATGATTTAAGTGTTCAATCTTTGAAGGATTTTCAGTTTTTCTTGGTTAAAAATCGAAAAAAATTATGAAGAACTGATTGGGTGATTGTGGGAAGGTTGGCGTCGGCAAGAGAGAAAAAAAAAAAACAGGAGAAGAAATGCAAAAAATTAAGGAGAAAAAATAAAAAATGAGAAAACCATGTAAAAGAATAAGTTCATGTTAGATCTCAAAAAGTTTGGAGTTCCACCTTAAAAAGTCAACTTTAATAGAGGGAGTAGTTTATCCCTCTTATATATATACTCTTTAGAATTTCCATGTTTAGCGGATGTAGAACTTTTGTTCACATACTTTAACAATCACCCTATTTAAACTAAGGATCACATACTTTTTTTCTGGCACTCCTTAAAATCGATAATACATTTTTATCCTCGTCTTGTCAAAAAGTCTCCACCGCAACTATGGGTGGCTTACTACGTCACCATGGAGCTTCATGGCATGATCTCCTCCATGTGGAAGCTAGCATGGAGGTCCTCATCGCCCAACCATCTTGACACTAAATTTTCATCATCAAATTTTGATCGTCGATCATGGTATTAATTTTTACCATCACAGTTCACCATGGGCCCACCACTATTTGATTCACCTCGTAGTTCATTTTGTGCGTACACATAGCTTAGTCTGCATCCTAACTCGGATACCACTTTCAAGATGTTTGAAATTCTACTCTAAAAGGTCAACATTGTTGAGGGGAGTAGTCCATCTCTCTTATACATTTTTTAAGATTTCCATGTTTAGCCAATGTGAAGCTTTTGTTGGCACACTTTAACAATTCAATGATCAAACTGAAATTCTGAATCCTATAGAACACACACGTAGACACATATACACAAACACACATACAAGCACAGTAGCTATAGCAGTGGAGACTAAACTTTAGAAATTGAAAATAATGAGAAACAGTTAAAGAAGAAGATATCCCAGAGAAAACACCTGCTATATTTTCCAGAGCTGGAGAAGAAAACTGTATATTTTTTCTTTTCTTTTTTTTAATTATTTTTTCCTTGAGAAAGGGACCTTTGTGAGTGCTAGAAAAGAAATGAGAAGGAAAAAAAAAAACTGAAGCTTGGGTTTTATTTTTTGATCTTTGAAGTGTGATCATGACAAAATTAGCTCATAGAATTGTTCATTGTAACAAATTTTAGATAGAATTGGACTTAGATACCAACGATGCAACGTCCTAGTGAGTTTGAGTACTAAATTGTCAAAAAGAAGTTTTGAATAATTATTTGTAATATCCGATATAGTTTAAATATTCTAAATTTAATTTAATTTTTATATAAATTTAAAATATTATCAATTTATCAACAATTGATAAACTACCATATAATTTAATAACTCAAATATAATACTTGTGACACTGTCATACTGAATTATAATTTTTATTACCGGATTCGAGGATTCAAACTTAGGATTAATGTTCAATTACTAAAATAATGTACCTATTAATTGTCGGAAAATTGTATTTATTAGGAGAGATGAATCAAAGAAAAAGAGGAAGAAGATCATGTACAGACTATGAAGAACTAAAGTTAATTCAGGCATGGAGCATCATTAGGAGAGATGCACAGGAGTCCATGACTCATAAATCATGATTGTGCCCCCACTGCCTCCATCTTTGACAATCATCTCCTTCTACTACTCATATCAACTTCAAGAATCTCCATTGGAGTTTGGTTCAAAACTAAAGTTATTCTCTTTTATCATAAGGCTGCTGATGGGCAGCCAACCCAAAACGCCTAGAGCACCAAACCCCTTTCTTTTGGGTTGGTTTTACAGAAATTACATCATAATATGCTAAATATATATATGTCTTTGTAATAAATTAATAGTAAATAGTTATATATATATATATTGCATCTCAACTATTTATATAAAAAATAGTGCTGTAAGAATCAGTTATTTACCAAATAATGATACATCATTATTTTATTAGTTAAAAAATTAATATAAATTACATATAGATAGAAGAATCCAATAAAATTCAATATAAACCTTAAAATATTGATACCTCCGTGTTTGTAAACAAATATGTTACCAAGCTTTCAGAAAAAAAAAAAAATGTTAGGAAGCATATTTGCAAAGCAACAAACAAAAATAAGAATAAAGAAAAAGTATATTAATGCATATGCTTTAGCATTATAGGCTTTGGAATATCAAACGAAATACAGCTCCAAAAAAATTCAATATTGGATTTCAACACTCTTTAAATCTTTTAAGGTCAAACTTGAGTTTGATACTTTATATTTATAAATAAACAAACAATCAGGATATTTGGATAGAATTTTTATAAAAGCTACCATTAAAATATTATTTTAATAATAAATTAAAAACTATAGTAATAAAAATAGATTATTCACTAATGATATATTTATATTTGTTACTGAAATATATTTTTAAAGACAGTTTTTAAATTATAGTTACGACTTTTTGACCATAGATGGATAAAATAAATAAAAACTTTTAACAGCTATTTTTATTTTTATTTTTACAGAAAAACAAAAGAAATCGAATGTTTCTTTGGAGGCCGAAATTGAGTCTAGATATTATATTTATAACTAACTTAGAACAGTTAACGGCTATTTCTTAAAAAATAAAAACGCTAATTTTTTTTCACTTATATTTAAATAAAAAAAGGGCTATTTTTGCTAAAAAAAAATTATATACTTCAATTAATGTAATTATAAATTTTGTGGAGTATAAAAGGAAAAAAGAAAAAAAAAGTAGTTTTAAAAATTTATGGCTGGTCTACCAAGTCAGTCAGTAATTTGACGTGGAGATACGGTGAAAGAAACTTGTAAACGAATCATACACCGAGAACTCATCACAATATGCTACGTCATACTTTGTTGACAGTCAAATGACAAATCCAGTAAAAAAAAAAAGATCATTAGGTTTTTGCTGCGTACTTGTTCTGCTTCTTCAATGGCAAAGAACAATTCTGGGGCTTAACCATTCAACTCTGATTGTTTTTTTTAGTAACTGTTGCCGAAGTATTATGCTAATCAACTACCATCCAAGTAATTGAACCGGGATTCTACAACGAACACGATCGGTATTAGCGATTTCAGACCCGAATTCTTGAACCGTCCCGCTTTGATTCCTGGGAAATTCGCTTAACAGAGACTTTGGAGTTGGAGTTTGGCAAAGTTCCTTTATGAATTCGACCAATTCCACAAAACCCAATACAAAGAATTTCTCCTTTCAAAGGCCCAGGCTGGGTTCGGGGGATTGCTGTCGAGAGCCGCGATACACGAAGATCTCAGGGCTTACTGGTTCCAGATTGGGTCCGTCAAGTAATCTACTTGCCATTGCTTTTTTCTATTTTTGTATTTCAGATCTTCTGCTATTCCTGCTTAGAGTATGAAATTAATTTTGCTATTTTAGAATTTTGACAAGAATCCTGAACAAATTTTACTGTTTAATTTGGTATAGCATTTGATTGCGTGGCTGCATATTTATTGTTGTTTTTGCTTTTTTTGTTCATTTTGGCTTAGCTCTGCGAAGGAGACCGTGATTTAGCTTATTAGCTACTCTGCATATAGAGATAGAGAGAAAGATAGGGGGAGATAGAGAGGCACTGAGATTTAGATGGGTAGATTAGCTGTTGCAGCGATTGTGAGCTCTTGGATAATTCCCATTTCCATACTTGTGAATCGCATTGTGTCTGAGCCCTACATGGTAAGCCCCAGGACTTTATAAAAAGAAGGAAAACTTTTTTTGATTTAATGGAATTGTTCTTTGAGTTTTATTTTCCTGTTGACTTATGATCTTTTGCTTCTTTTGAGAGAGTTGGATTACCCATGATTTGTAGGATGAGATCTTCCACATACCTCAGGCTCAACAATACTGCAGAGGCAATTTCAGAAGTTGGGACCCCATGATTACCACTCCTCCTGGCCTGTATGTTTTTCTATCCACATATAAATTATTACTACCAATATTATTTCAAAAAATTTATTCCACCAGCTGATATTTAAATTGCTTATAAAATTATAAGTCACCAGAGTAAGGTGTAAATTTTGGTTTTTGATATGTAAATTTTCTGTCTTGCTGGAGAAAAATGGGTTTTAATATTTAGTTTCTAGTTTTCCATTTGCTTAAAGTATGTGCTTGCTAAGTTCTTTCAATGGCAGTATGCATTTAGGTAGTAGGTTGGATGACTTGTGAAGTACCTTTTCTTTGGATTGTTTCCATAAATGAGCTGTTATGCTCTCTGATCACTATAATATATTTTCTCCTCTGCTGAATATTTGTCTATGCATCTGTTTTGTACTGTTAAAAATTGTATGCTTTCCTCACAAGCACATGCATTTTGTTCTCTATCAAAATAGCAGACGTATTAATGCTCAATTCAAGCCTCAGTTTAAGTAATTATATCAGTAGAGAATTTAAATGTGTAATATAAATCTTTTGCAGGTACTATCTTTCACTTGCCCATGTTGCTTCTTTGTTTCCAGGCATGTTTTACATAAAAGCAGTATCCTCATTTTCTGAAGTCTGCTCAAATGCAGTTCTTCGATCCACAAATGGTGTTTTGGCAATATTATGCAGTGTTCTTATATATGAGATAATCACCACCTTGAGACCAACCCTTGATAAGAGAAAAGCAACAGTTTATGCTGTGGTCCTATCCATGTATCCTCTCCATTGGTTCTTCACTTTTCTCTATTACACAGATGTTGCATCACTTACTGCAGTTCTTGCTATGTATCTTGCATGTTTGAGGAAGAATTATTGGTTCAGTGGATTGGTAATGGAGTCATCTCAAATATCTTTTATTAATTTTTTTAATGCGTGATATAATTTGCAAGACACTCTATTATGATAGATGTGTGATTCAAAACCCCATTTATTTACTTTAATGTACTATGCTGACATGTTGTAGCCTAGATCATCTCAAAGTATAAAATGTTTTGAGGTAAAGTTTTCTTGAGTGACAGATAGATGTTGAGGAATTCTGGTGCAGAAATATGACATTAACGTTAATGTTGGAGGGATACTGTTCTCCGCAGGATAAAATTATTATACTTTTTCTTATGATTATCAATTATAAGATATAGAGAGTTGGATTTACTTGAGACAAACTTCTGTTTTTTCTTACATTTCAAAGAATTATCAGGTTAATTAATAAGGGATATATTTTTACCCTAACCCTACATGAATGCATACATTTTTCTTTTTTGTGTGAGTGCCCACCTTTGTGAATTTCATATAAACTCCGTTCATTTTGTTAATGCAGCTTGGTGCCTTGGCAGTTGTCATTCGACAAACAAATATTATTTGGATGCTTTTTGTTGCTTGCAGCGGGATTATAGATCTTACATTAGCTTGTAAGAGAGATAAAATAGATATAGGTGACATTGATGCCACAGTCAATGATAAAGGTCAGCAAGCTCCCATGAATAGTGTTGTTTTGGAATCAAGCTTGAGAAAGAGAAAGATTAATACTCCATTAGATACTGATATACGGCCAATGCCCATGAAAAGTGCCTCTTCAAAAGATCGTATATCAGGTTTTGACTCCACTCATTTAAAGAATTATCAGGTTATTTAACAATGGATTCATGTTATTACTACAATTCACACAGTAGATCAACCCCCATTTTTTGTGGGCACTGGAAAAATGAGAATGCCAACTTGGTAGCTAACCGAATTGGCTGTTCATAATCCTCCATTGTCTATATATATTTTTCTCAGTAACTATAGAACATTATGGTGGCTTTGGTTGCAGGTTTAATTGATGAGATCGAGACTATCCTTTTGAAACTTTTGCATATGAAGAGGAAGCTTTTTGTTTCTTTCATTCCTTTTTTTATATTATCGGCAGCCTTTGTTGCTTTTGTCTATTGGAATGGGAGTATAGTTCTTGGTATCTCTCAGCCTTATCTGTTTCTTTTTTAACATATGAGGGGACCTTTGTTTCTATTGTCTTACACTTTGTTATGATATTGCAGGTGCCAAAGAGGTTCATGGAGTTTCTCTACATTTTGCACAGATAATGTATTTTGGTCTGTTTTCTGCTCTTCTTATGGCTCCTTTGTATTTCAGTGTTAGTCAAGCTGTAGATCTATTCCATTCAATTTGGAGGAACAGGCCTCTTAGTTTCTTGCAAGCATTTATGGCTTTTATTGCTAGCTTCATCTCTGTTCATTTTTTCAGGTCAGACCCATAACTTATTTTAAGTTTTAAATTTGTCAGGATTTGGTTGTTTGACTACAAGTAACCAGTTTATCTCATTGATTTAAAAATAATACTTGCTTTGGATCGATTGGCATGTAATTGGTCATGATTTTTATATGTAGACACATTGTTGGCTATGTTTTCTCACCAATTTGTTGGCTGAAAATCATGTTCGTAGGTGAAATATCAAGCAACGGTTTCCATCATAATTGCGTTTTGCCTGTAGTAAAGAATGATCTGTATGTTTTCCATGTTAGAAGAATGACAAACCTTTTGCTTATTGCAGCATAGCTCATCCTTATCTCCTTGCTGATAATCGGCATTACCCTTTCTATCTATGGCGGAAAGTCATCAAAGCTCACTGGTCAATTGAGTACCTCCTGGTTCCACTTTATATTTATTCATGGCTTTCCATCTTCACCAGATTGGGTCAGTACATAGCTTTGTTCGTTAATTACGTATAGTCTCTGCATGTTTCTTCATTATGGACTTATTTTTATATTTGGCAGGAAAAGCTGAGAGGAAGATCTGGGTGCTGGCATTTTTTTTGGCTACTACAGCAGTTTTGGTTCCCGCTTCTTTAATTGAGTTTAGATACTTCACAATCCCATTCTTTGTCTTGATGCTTCATTCCCATATTGATGATTACCTAAGTTGGCTTCTAATGGGGTTTATGTATATAGCCCTCAATGTTTTTACAATGATGATGTTCTTGTATCGGCCATTCCATTGGGAACATGAACCTGGTATTCAGAGGTTTATATGGTAGAAAGATTCATTCGTTTTGGATGCTAAAAAGTACGTTAAAAAAATTGATGAAAGGCTTAGTAAAATTCTTATCCTCTTGTTTGGTTTCTTTTACTATGGAAATGGAAGAAAAAAAGAAAAGAAAAAGGAGGATGGATTTTTCTTTTTGTTGTTTGGCTGTAAGAAATTTTTTTTTTCTTTTTCTGCTTCCTTATAAGGCCGGTTTCTTCTCCCTATAAAGAAAGTTCCTTCATTCTGAAGGCTGCTCACTGCACATGCAAAATCAAGCAAGAGACAAGTCAAAAACAATATGGAACAACTACCACAACTCACGCTGGTGGCAGATAATGAAGGTGCATCCAAAAGAGCGGGGATTTCCCTTGTTGGGAAGATCCTTTTCGGGAAAAATTTCAGAACAAATGAGGTATTCATGGTGGTGAGAAGAATATGGTTTACAAAGGAAAATCTGAAGGTGGAGGAAATCAGACACAATACGTTCCTATTCACCTTCAAATCCGAAGCTGATCGCAACAGAGTTTGGTAGAGGAGGCCTTGGACAGTTAACAAAGCGCACCTACTACTTCGTGAATGGAAGATAGACGTTGCTCTAGAGGAAATATGCTTCAAGACTACAACATTTTGGGTCCAAATAAAAGCTTTACCTTTACAATTTATGACAAAGAGCAATGCAGAAATGATTGGTAAATTGTTCAGCAACTTGATAAAGTATGAGATGTTTACCAGGACAAACATTATTGGCACTAAATAATTAAGGATGCAAGTTGAGATTGAAGTCAGTAAACCATTACCGGTGGGCTTTTTCCATAACATGGGGAAAGGGGGAAAGTGGATTTCTTTTCAATATGAGCGTCTGCTGGATTTCTGCTACTGGTGCGGTTTAATTGGCCATGTGGAAAGAAACTGCTCAACATCTGAAACAGCAAACATAAGAATCCTTGGAGACCTATACGGCTGTGGTTAAAAGTTGAAGTGGAAGCAGCCATCTTAATCAGGGAGGGCGACATATTACAGCGAGTGGAGAACCAAAAACCGGAACACTTCAACAACTTCTCCACTAATATCAACACAGATGTCGTAAACGGGAATGAGGAAGACAGGCTCCAGTCCGACGGAGAAATCATCGGCGAATGGGCAAAAGGGAAAGAGTTTGGACCGATTCCCGAGAATGCATCAACAGTAAACAACCAGTCAAATCAAAACCCCTAATTCGTACAAGAATCATTAAGTCTAGAAGGACATTTACCTGCTGAGCCAGAAATTGTTGAAAGGCTTAAAAACTCCTCGGATTGTGAGCTCAACAACCCTCATCAAATTGAAAATCCTGGAAAATCAAGTCCTGCAGTCTCTGAGGAAGTTTCACAAATTCACGGGGAGTAGTATGATGCTACAGGCAGAAAGGATGGTTCTAATAAGTGATCGGTAGTGGGCCATAAATGTGGCCATGAAGAAAGAGAGGGAAGCCCAAGTACTGGGCCCACAAAAAACCCATCTCACTAACTTTAACACCCTTGAAAAGAGCGGGCTGGGCAAAAGACATTGGAAAGGCCCAATGGTTAAAAAACTGAAGAGAACCACTGAGGATAGTCCAGGTCCTCCAATCAAAAGTGACAATTTTCCAAAATCTTCCATCTTTCCGCACTTGAAATTAAAAGAGCTGGCTAGAAGGAAAGGCTTTTGTTCACCGAGCAACTCTAGCTCAAAGACAGAGGGCAACACATGGGGTGGAAATAGTTATGTGTTTGAAAGTACTAATGCGACTGAGAACATCGTCATGTCTGAGGAGGCGGGCCTTACCACGCCCCCAACTCAGCCATGAAAATCATATCTTGGAACTATTGTGGCATGGGGAAAGCTGCGACAGTTCAAGCCTTGAAAAGTTTGATCATGAGACATTCCCCAAAGGGCATCTATTTATGTGAAACTAAAACTACGAGTTATAGACTGGAGAAAATGAAGAGAAAGCTGGGTTTTGATAGAATGCACGTGGTAGAAGCTGATGGTTGGAAAGGGGGTATTGCTTTATTATGGAACGGAAATGCAGGGTGGGAGATTTTTTATTCTTCAAAATGGATTCTGGGAATTTTAGTCACCTCTGACAAAGGGGAAGAATGGAATCTCTGGGCTTGCTATTGTCCAGCTGAAAAGGGAAAAAGGGAAGACTTATGGAAGACCCTAAGCTCATTAATCAATAATGGTGATCAAAACTGGGCATGCATTAGCTATTTTAATGAAGTCTGCGCCCAATCTGAAAAAATGGGAGGCAGGGAGGTGAACGCCAAAAATAATTTTTTCCTTCAGAATTTCTTGGATGAGGTCAATGGCATAGATATCGGATACAGTGGCAACACCTTCATGTGGTGCAACCGTAGGGGAGGTTTGGCTAATATACGAGAAAGGATTGATAGAGTCATGGTTAGTGTGAACTGGAGAATCATGTTTACAAACGTAGGAGTTGTCCATTTTAAGTGCTTTTCAATCGGATCACACCTCGATCATGTTAAACCTGTTTTTGGACCACCCTAAATCCCTTAGACCTTTTTGTTTTCAAGAGATTTGGATAAGGGACCCGGCATGTGCAAACGTTATCAGGGAGGCTTGGGATTGTGCCAACAGCTGGAGGGAAATAATCTCAATTGGCAATAGAATTACTAACACAGCAAGATTCCTGAAGAAATGGAACAAAGAGAGCTTTGGTTTTTACAAAGACCGGATAAGGGACTTGGATGAAAGAATCAAATGGCTGCAGAGCACCTTCCCTACTGAGGAAGTGCTGAATGAAGAAAGAATTTTGCAAGACGAGTTGAAAGAATGGATTAATAGGCAATAAATTCTCTAGAGACAAAAATCTAGAGAGCTTTGGCTCACAGCAGGGGACAGGAACTCTAAATTTTTTCATGTAACTACTATAAACAATCGAAGGAGGATCTTTATCGCTTCCTTGAAAAACAACAATGGGCACTAGTTGGAGACACGGGATCAGATAGGAAGCTTTCTCACAGATGAATTCACAAAGCTGTTCAAGATAGAGCCCATAACCCTTTGTACGACTCTGAGCGACTACATTCATACAGCCATCATGGATGATCAAAATGGTAGCCTAAATGCAATCCCTGATGAGAAAGAAATTTGCTATGCTTTAAATAGTCTTCATCCGACCAAGGCCCTAGGCCCATAAGGCACGCCAACTTTCTTCTATTAAAAGTACTGGGAAATCGTCGGACACGAGGTTACAAAGGCTATTTGGAATATTTTCCAGCATGGAACTTTTCCTCAAGGCCTAAATGACTCGTTTTTTGTCCTGATTCCCAAAAGTGCCCAATTCTCTACTTTTAATCACATTAGACCGATAGCCCTATGCAACACCTTATACAAAATTTTCTCTATAATTCTAGTTTCTAGCTTGCACCCCCTCTTGCAAAACATTTTCTCCCCGAATCAAATGGCTTTTGTTCCCGGGCAATGGATCGAAGAAAATTCCATCTTGGTCAAGGAAATTATTCACTCCATGAAGAATAAGAAAGGGATCAAAGGTTTTGTGGGCATTAAAATTGACATCCAAAAAACTTATGATCGGGTCAATTGGCAAGTGCTTATTCAAATCCTTGACGCTTTTGGATTTAATGAGAACTTCAAGTTGCTCATTTTCAGAATTTTGACCTTCGGTAACACAAAAATGCTACTAAATGGCTCCTGCTATGGTGAAATCCCCACAAAAAGGGGAATCAAACAAGGAGACCCCATGTTTCCTTTCTTATTTGTCCTCCTTCTAGAGCTTTTCTCAAGGATGATTATAAAAGGTGGAAAACGATGGGGAGATTCAGGGGATCAAAATTGGTAGACTTGCTCCAGCCATCTCCCACTTTTTCTTCGCAGACGACATTCTCATCTTTTGTAAAGCTGAGGTTAACCAAGCTGAGAAAATTATCAAGTGTCTTGAGACCTTTTGCTCTTGGACAGGTCAAAGCTTTAACCCAGCAAAGTCCGGGTGCTTATTTTCGAGCAACATTTAGGGAACCCTTAAGGTTGCTATCAAAAGCTGCCTTAATATGAAAGAATTGGACAAAAATACAAAATACCTAGGAAACAATATATTTCCCAGCTTTTAGAGGAAGGATGACTTTGAGGGGATAATGAGGAAGATCTCTAGCCATCTTGAAGGATGGAGGGCTAAACTTCTCTCCTATGTGGGCAGACACACTTTGGTAAAACATGTCATCACTTCAATTCCTCTATACTCTATGGGGGTGGGAAAAGTTCTTGTGGGTATATGCTAGGAAGTGGAAAAGCTCTCAATAGCTTTTTATGGAGAGGGGACAACAGCAAAACAAAAGGATGGAACCTGGTGGCTTGGAAGACCATATGCAAACCCAAAGGTTGTGGTGGGCTTGGCATTAGAAGTTTACAATCGATGAATTTTGCAATGCTCGGAAAGCTTGGCTGGTCTCTTGTCAATGAGTCGGAGAAGCCATGGGTTCAAGTGGTAAAAGCAAAGTACTTTCTAGACTCCACCTTTATGCGATGCAAAAAGAAGAAGATTTGTTCCAATCTTTGGCCGGCTGTTTTGAACACCAGGAACACTCTCCAAAAAAGGTCTCTGCTACAAAGTTGGTCGTGGTAGTCTTATCAATATGTGGGAAGATCCATGGCTTCCAGACTATCCTGGTTTCAAACCAAATCCTACGAATGAGAACATGGTTCTAAGACAGGGCATGGTGCAATGTCTCTTGGACTCAAATGGAGAATGGAAAGTGAAGCTGATTGATGATCTTTTTTGCCAAAATTCAGCAATTGAAATCAAGAGGATTTATTGGGCAAACATTAATAGTGAGGATAAACTAGTCTGGGTAGGAAACAAGAATGGTGAATTTTTGGTGAAGTCTTTCTATTGGCTTGATAAGGAGGATTGGGGAACTAATCAGAGCCGGTGAAGAAGGATGTGAACTTCAAGGATATATGAAAGACAGAAGTTTCTGCTTTGGCAACTGGCCTACAAAGGTCTCGGTTTAAAGCAAAATCTCATTCGAAGAGGAATTCACATAACAGACGATGGCTGCATGCATGGCTGCGAATGTACGGAAGATGAAACCCACGTTTTCTTTACATGCCCTTTTGCGAAAGCTCTTTGGTTTGCTGCCCCCGGGAGAATTCGCTGGAGTGAGCAGACCACTAATGATAACAACATCTATCTTGAACAAATCTGGAACCCGGAGTTCCTTAGACCAATGGCAAGGAGGGATCGTGAGAATTTCATTCTTTATAGTGCTACCATTATTGATCACATCTGGTGGGTATGGAATGAATTGTGCCATCAAGATTATCAGACATCGTTGGAAGGACCAGTTCAGACCATCTCAAGCAGATTTGAGGAACTCAAAAATGCCATCAATCAGGTGGCATCCATGCAGGGTGAAAACCAACCGGGTTTGGCCTTTAATGGCTGGCGTCAGCCTCCTAGAGGTGCTATTAAAATAAACTCGGATGCAGCAGTTAGAAGGAACCACAGTTTCTTTGGTGTTGTGGCTAGGAAAGAGGACGGCGATATAGTGGAAGCCCATTCGTTCAAGGCCAGCACCAATAACCCTTTGGCTGCTAAACTTATGGCCATCAAGAAAGCAATTTTGGTAAGTATAGATAATGGATGGCATGATATAGTGTGCGAATCTGATGCTCAAATCATTATCGATTGCTTGAATGGAGAAAACCATAAGCATCTTCACTGGAAGATGAAACCAATTGTCAAGGTTATTCTTAGTTTATGTAGCATGTTTTGTAGTGTTCGTTTTGTTTAGTGTAATCGTAGTAAATAAAAGTGCTCATATGTTAGCAAAGTGGGCAGCTAATAATGATTACACAGGTTTACTGAAACAAAAATGTTTTCCTGAGGCTCTAATTGATTGCTTGATGGTGGAGAAGAGGGCGAGTTCCTCCTCCTTAGTCAGATTTTGTTTGTAAACCTCCTCTTTTGATTTTTATAAAACTTTTTATTTTAGCAAAAAGAAAATAGAAGATAAACTAATTTTAGGGAATTTCAATTTACGTAAAATCAGTGAGAAAATTTTGGATTTTTAAAAAAATATATAAAATCAAATTAATTTTGGAGTACAAATTGATATCAATCCATCTGGTCTACGAAATAAAAAATTATATACAAGTACAGCGTGACATGATGTAACAAGCTATAACTTGTAAAACAAATATTTTAGATATCAAAATTTACCAAAAATACAATATTTTAGTTATAAAGAAAATATATTAATTTCAAGCCAAAAAAAACAAAGAAATTCTAATTTAAAGGAAAAAGATGGCGTATTTCAAACTAACATCTAGGTGTAAGATTTATACCACTTTACTCAATTTTACTTGACAAATATAAAACAAATTACATTAAAAGCGTGTTTGCTTTTGGATAAAAAGAGGAAAAAACACACACATAAGCATTTGCAACACAAAGTTATTTATAAGTATTTTTTTTTTATTGTGGATAAGTAAACATTACTTTATCACCAAAAAAAAAAAAAACATTTACCACTTTTTTTAACAAAAGTACAATAAGTACTATCGAAAATAACTGTTAATAACAAGCATTCCCAAATACACATTAATATTAATTTAAAAAAAAGAATACACATTAATACTCAAATTTTGCCAAATTATTTTTTGCATTTTTAAAATTACATAAATTTTTTATTTTTTAGTAAATAATTACATAAACTGCTTATTGATGTTTTTATATAGATACTTTCTTAAATTTGAATATAAAAATTGAGCATATAAGAATGTGATAAAGGTTAAAAGAAAGTTTATTTGAATATATTTTATGTAAAATTGTGGTGATTTATGACTACTAAACTACTAGCGATAAATAAAATCCAAAAATTCACCCAAAAAAAGATAAATAAAATCCAAAAAGTATATAAAAATATTGCAATAAAAATGATTTTTATTTTTATTATTATTAAATACAAGAAGAAGGATCTGCTAGCGAGATCGGAAATTATGAAATAGCTGAGCTGGTACACTCTACTCACTGCACTGGTCTTTAATGGCGAACAATAGCAGGCTCCGTGGTCTTCTTTGGTGGAGAAGGTGGGCAAAAAAGGACTGGGCAATCGCAACAGTCGGATTCACTCTCACCCTCTTCGCTCTCACTCTCATTTTCAACTCTTGGCGCGACGATGACTCCGAAATCACCCATCCATTCGATCTCACATCTGCTTCCGATTTGGTCGATTTGACCCTGTTGCACAACGCCAAAGATAGAGGCGCCCGTACTGGATTCTCATCTCCTTTCCTTTACTTTACCCTTTAGCAAGAAACAATTTCTATTTTTGTTCTTTGCTTTTTTCCTTTGCAGCTTTACTTTCTTATACAACTTTTGGGTTTTGCAGTTTGTTTAGATGGGAGTCTTCCTGGATATCATTTCCAAAAGGGTTTTGGGTCTGGTGCTCACAATTGGCTTCTTCACATTGAGGTTTTATTTTTTAATTGCAAATTTCACACTTTAGATTGGTTTTTTGTTTGAAAATTTTTCTGGGTTTGGATTGAGGTGTAGGGTGGAGGTTGGTGCGATACAAGAGCATCGTGTTCGCGGCGTAAGAATACGGCATTAGGCTCTTCTAAATACATGGAACGTCAAGTTCGATTTTCTGGGATTTTAAGCCGTGATACATTACAAAATCCTGGTAAATGAAGTTTTTCCAAGCAATGAGTGCTCCTGATAATGCTTAATTTTCCATTGGTTTTTTCAACTGTCTTTTTTAGAGTTGTATTTCAAGGATTTTCATTGTTAGTCTTTTATAATCACCTCCTTTTCATGTTAAATGTTCCAATATAAATGATATTGGATATTGCATCAATTTTAGGCTTCTTACCAACTGCTTTTTCTTTTCTTTCTTTTTTTAATGTGTAGTAAAATATGTTGATTTGAAAGTCTTTTTCTTTTTTCTTTTTTTTTTTTGTTGAAATTTTTTTAGATTTTTTTAACTGGAATAAAGTCAAGATACGATATTGTGATGGTGC
This sequence comes from Ochetophila trinervis, assembly GCA_003254975.1. Taxonomy (NCBI): domain Eukaryota; kingdom Viridiplantae; phylum Streptophyta; class Magnoliopsida; order Rosales; family Rhamnaceae; genus Ochetophila; species Ochetophila trinervis. The sequence goes on from QANX01007603.1 coordinate 79,702, forward strand.
ATCTTTAGCTGGCCACCCAGAAAGTGAATTGAAGGTAAGTCTGGGCATTACATTTAAAAGAAAAACCTTTGTATTTAACCTAAAAAACAAATACTTTACATTCACCTGATTCACGTCTCCTTTTTTTTTTTTTTTAATTTGTTTGGTCTTCCATGCTGTAGAATGGAAGTGAGCTTTTCTTTAGAGGCCAGATCATCTGGGAATCGCTTATGGATGAACTCTTATCGATTGGCATGTCTAAAGCGAAACAGGTAGCTTCCTTGGTGCTTTAGTTAATCTCAAATTGTTTTGTAATGAGTCCTAAATGTTAATATGGTCTGTAAAATTTAAGTACGAGATATCTATGTAAATTTGGGCATGTATGTCGTTCAACAATTATAGCTTGACGACTGGTTCATTATTCACAACTTTAAAGATATTACATACTGATTATTGTGCTATTGTGATAATGTCATATATGGCTTTTTTGCATCCTCAATAGTCAGTTTGTGAAAGCTTTCTGTATGAATAAAATAATTCAGTGGTTTTATAATTGAATTTCCCTTCTGCAGCCAATCTTTATTTGACTGAGAAGTCAACGAATCTGCTTTCCTCAATGAACAAGTTTCTAAAGCAGAATTACATCGAAAGATTTTTCCTGGTTGAAGTTGATATGAGAATTTTCTGTTTTTCTTATATACATGATATATTTTTTTAGGCTCTTCTTTCGGGATGCTCCGCTGGTGGTTTGGCAACTCTTATACACTGTGATGACTTCCAAAAACTTCTACCAAAGGATGCTACTGTCAAGTGTCTTGCTGATGCAGGTTTTTTCCTTGATGAGTATGTTTTATTATTGTCAGTGTCTCTGCATCAATACTTTTAGTTTAGTGGTCATGTTGATTAAAAAGTAATATTTGACCAATTGGATGTGTTTTAGGATTTCACTTTTTCATAAATTAGCTTCCAGTTATACAATCTGTCGGATTCTGAGGTAGTTGCCTGAATTTAGTTTCATGTTTTCACATTCATGAAGGAGTCCAGATTTGATAAAAATGCCTTTTATCAATGTATTTTCTAGCAACTTCAAAATTTAGATATAAAACTTATGTTTACCATTCAAGCAATGAAATAGGAATTTCAATTGTCATATGCTTAGAGTTTAGCAACAACTACTTTTTTTCTGTTAGTAGTCATCCTCTGCTCTAAATACGGCAAAGACAATTTGAACCACGGTGTTTTTTTCCTCCATTGCAGGATTGATGTTCTTGGAAATCACACGATGAGATCTTTTTATCATGATGTAGTCCTACTTCAGGTATTGCTCTGATCTTGTCAGGCTGTTACTTCATGTAGTCTATGTCTAGGTGGTACTTATATAAGATCCTTTATATCCACATATCCTCTACTGATGGTGATATCTGGTTTATTATCCCACCTTAAAAAGTGTATATGATAATTGTTTTAATACTACTAGAGCTTTTCTAATCTAGATGGTCCAAATAATAAAATGTGTTATAAGGCTGTGCTTTGATCGACTCTAGTGTCTTGCCAAAAGCTACATCCTACGCCTTTCTTTGCACCCCCTCCTCCCCCTCCCCCTGAGGGAAGAGAATGGGGCAGGGGAGAAGAGCGGAGGGGAAGGAAAATGGTTTGTTTTGAAGAATGGCTCATATCTCTTGCTGATATTATTATGCTTCAGGGTGTGGCCAAAAGTTTGCACAAGGATTGTGTTGCAAGAATGGAACCATCAAAGGTAGGTTTCTCTTCCTTTTCAATATCACTGTCCAATTTGTGATTATATTGCTAGACAATCATAAATTTTATCAATAAGCCCCTAATTATCTGTTGTGGATTGAAATGGCAGTGTCTCTTTCCTCAACAACTGATTAAAAACATACAAACCCCAGTGTTCCTTGTTAATCCAGCTTATGATTTTTGGCAGGTAACATTTTCTCAATATCCTAGCATTATTTCCTAGATATGTACCTATAATTTTCATGGCTTTCTTCTTATAATAATTTGATGATAATCAGATACAACATGTCTTGGTACCCGCTCCACTAGATCATCATGGCTACTGGAAAAGCTGCAGACTCAACATTCATAATTGCAATCCTAGCCAGATCAAAATAGTGCAAGGTAATCTGATATGTAACTAAGGACCCAAGTCACTGGATTGTCTAGTGAATAACATTCATACAGCTATAGGTCGTACACTAGTTACTTGTACTGGAAAAGTAGTTTTAAGTCCTAATTATGGCTGTACGATCTTGAAGGCTGCATATTTCATAAGAACAAATGATTAGTCATAATTCAGAACCATCCAAAAATATTTTATATTGAATATACACCAGCATCGTTTATGCACTTTACAGCCTGCAAAATATAATCACCGTGATTGTTTGTGTTATCTTTCTAGGGAACATCTAAATGGGGTAATCAAAGATTAATAGATTGTTGACTATAAATCTTCATAGTAAATAACATTAATACTTTACTAGTAAGTCTATATATGGCTTCTGCAGAATAACTATGCTATTGGTTTATCTTCATGTTTTTTTCACTTGATGAGTTTGTTTCTAGTCAAAATCTGGATAAATGACATTAGCTGATACAGGAAACCATTTAAGTAGAATAGATTTCTCAACTTTCCAATTTCTTTGCTTCTTTATCATTTGACAAGCAGGGTATAAATATCTGTCTATGAAAAGCCAATTAACTTATTATTTTATTTTACACAGGCTTCCGTGATTCTCTGCTTAGGGCATTGAGTGAATTCCAGAAGAATAAGAGAGTCGGAATGTTTATAAATTCTTGCTTTATTCATTGTCAGACATGGATGGCTGAAACATGGCATTCACCAAATTCTCCTAGAATAAACTATAAGGTGAGAAAAGTATTTTCATCTGGTTTGCATTAGAAGCCATATGAAGATTTCAAGTTAATAAGAAACACAGTTTTCCATAGGAAGTATTTGATCTCTGCAATCTGTTTCTGTGCTCTGCTTTATTTGTCTTTCTGTCGCTGTCTCTCTTGTCTGACTTTATGTTTTATTACTGCTGAGCATTTGGTTAATGTCTGAAGTTTAATTCATGTCAGTGCTTGCATATGTTTATAGATATGTGAACTCTATTAAAATATTATATGTGAACATTAAAATTATAATTGCCAGAAAATATGTGGCTTTTTTTGCCTGCCAGTATTACAGGAACTCTATAACCGGAGTGGAAGCACTTCAATCTGGTTTCTCAAAAGATTTCCTGTACCTTCCGTTCTTTATTTCCTTTTATTTAAAAATATTTTAATACAAATAAAAGTGTAAAAGATCAATTGGGCTTTGAGATTTATGATGGTCTTACCAAATGCTTTGTTATTATCTCATGTGTGTTGGTGTCCAATGTGTTAAAAATTCTCTTGGTGGTGCAAATCATCACTTAAGCTTAAGCTCCATAACTTTTGACATCTGCCTTTTATTCTACTTATTTTACTTTCTATGGGAACAGACAATTGCAGAATCTGTTGGAGATTGGTACTTTGATCGTATAGTAGTAAAGCAAATTGATTGCCCATATCCTTGCAATCCCACCTGCATTCATATGGATTTCACATGATTATGATGGAACCCGGACTGCCCAACTGCAGATCTCCTTTTTCTGAATGTATAAAAATTCTCTTCTGGTTGTTCCCTAAATGTCAAAATTAAGGTGTAAATCTCAACCAGAAGATGGCCTTTTCTTCCGCTGAGAGAGCTACGGTTTGGAAACACGTAATATAAATTTCTGCGCTCTCTTTGTATATAATTTATCTTTTAGAACACTCTGGAAATCCCATATACCTTCTTTGAAGAGTATAAGTTTTTATCCCGTTGGAACTTTAAAAAATTTCAACTTCTGTATTTTCACCAGCTGCATAATTATACATTATTTATTTTCTGCATTGATAAGATTGTAAAGCTGTGACAGTGATTTTCTTCTAAGCTTCAAGGGAAATGCTTCATTTCATGAATTCTGCAGGTAGCTTAGCCAAGGCAATGAATATTAGGGATGACAACGGGATGGCCTCCCCCATACTCTATTCTGCAGAAATTTTGTCTCCTTGCCCCTGTGCCATTCTCCGTTAATGGGGAAAGTGGGGCAGGGCGGGGATTCCCTGAGTCGAGGTGGGGATTCCCATTTTTCTTTAAACATTATTAATAAATTTCAAACAAAAGCAAAATATAACAAAATATATAAAACTTCTAATTAAAGTATACTAGTATTAAAAATTATAATTTTTATTATATATATTCTCTGCTTTCGACCGACTACAATATTCTCTACCAAAAAAAAAACAATATGTGGAAAAAAAAAAATTACACCATGACATGTTCCAGCCTCGCCATCCTGATTAACTGAAAGTTTCTATCCCGTTAAGGGCGAGGCATCGCCGGGTGGGTCAGAATGGGGCAAATTATCATCTCTAATGAATATTTAAGTATCAATTGCTTTCGTTCACCAAAAGATCCTTTTCTTTTCTGATTTTTCCCATTAAATATAAATTTTTATCAGTTTAAATTTTTAAAATTAATAATTATTCAATATGATATCAAAGTTAAAATATTTAACGGTCAGAAATTTAAAATTCAATAACTCATTTAAAACTAAAAATAAATTTAAAAACTTAAAAAAAGCATGAACTGAATATCTGTATGTAATTATTTAAATGGACCTACATGTGAAGGAGAATGTTAACAATAAAATATAAAAGTGTTAGAGATTAAATATAAAAAAAAAATTTATTTTTTATTAATTTAAACTGATAAAAAATAAATTATTATATGTCAATTTTTAAATAAGCACACACTCTGAATAATCCATTGAGCCCCTGATTTGGTCCTATTTGTTCAAGTTCGCTGGTTTGAATCGGGGTTGCATCAAAGTTGTTACTTGATACATGTACTTCTCTGTAACTAAATTAAGAAGGAAAAAAAAAAAAACCGTAAATCTTAATTCTTTCTAAGAAGCTTCAAGGATGTTATTACACAGGCGCTGTGTTGGATTTTGAATTTATGCTTCTGGAAGCTATTTCCAAATCCTACTTATCCCATGAGATTACGCAAGCAAGCGAAATTGACAATAAGCTTAATGGCAATGATGAAAATATCGGTATTGACGAAAATATCGTAGGTTTAAAATATAAAAATATCGATGGAAATATCGACAGAATATCGATATCGATAAAAAAATGAAAGAAATGATAAAAATTTATAGAATAATATGAAATTTTTTTATGAAACTTCAGGATATGCTTATTTATTAAATATTTTATCAATTTAACTATAAAAATTAAAAAAATATAGAGTAAAAATCATATTTATCATAATTAAGAGGTTTATAATACTTGCTAATAAGAACAAAAATGTTATTAATTAAGTAATGAATTATTCATTAATCAAAATAACAATACAAATACATGATTACTTAAATATAAGTCAATACCACATAGAAAATCTTAATGGTTGAAAATTTTCACTCTCTTCCTCATCCTCATTTCTAATTGTGTATTGAGAGAAATATTAATCAAAAGGCATGTCTCCTTGAAAATTTTCATGTAATTGTTAACATACCAACTATATGGATCTAATATTTCATGTGATTGTCTTTGCTGATAGTCATGATATGTATATGACATTGATTGACTTTGTTCATAACTACTAGCCCATGAGGGTTGAGTTTGAGAATGTATCCATGAGTTATTACTTGATGACATTCCATAATCATCCATGAAATAAGTGTTATAGTCACTTTCAATCCTCATTGGTCCAAAATTTGTAGAAAAAGATTCATCTTCTTGTTGTGAAATAATGATCATTGTTTTTTTTTTATTGAAGACTAAATGATGGATGTCTGATTTTTTCACATGAACATATTGGTGATTACAATATAAAAAAATAATACAATTTTATAATTGTAGATAATTTACGTAATATGAAAATTTTGGAAATTTCCATAGAAATTATAAAAATTTTAACCAATTTATGAAACAATTACCATGGAAATATCGACGGAAATATCGAAAATTTCGACAGAAATTATAAAAATTTTACCCTCTTTTTTTGGAGATGAAATTTTTTTTCGGTACGTTTAAAACTAAAATTTTGCAGAAATTTCGCTGAAATTTTTGATTTTTTCATCCTTGCTTAATGGTAATGATCCAAACTTGTTTATGATCCATAACATTACTACTTTTTTTGTTCTTTTTTTTTTGGTGAGAATATAACATTACTGCTTTAAACATTATTTTAGGTATCATTTTTTTTGTTTTTTAATTCTTCACATGGTGAAGTTGATTTCCTAATTACAGTAATATTACATATATCAAAATATTTACCAAAAATATTTGCAAAATACTATATTTTAATTTATTATTAGTTAACATATCTATATAATTAAAATAAATAAATAAATAAACTAATTAAATATTATTATATTATTTTCCTCATTATTTGATTAATTGATTTGGTTAATGTTTTTAGTAATTCTAGATTTACATCCCACATCCTGAAGACAGCGTTCTTTCAAATTATTTAAAAATAAAAATGAGAATTTGAAAGTCAACCTCCTTTGAAGGTTTCAATTTCGACAGCTCTCCTAAAATCGTGGGAAAGATATGATTTCTAGTTTCTTCAAATTTCATTTTCCATACCTAATTATAGGATTTTATTTGCCAAGGCAACACATGCCAGTCCAAAAAATGTAAACACCAACCTTTTTTTCGTTTTAATTAATGGTTCAGGAGACTTTTTTTTTTTTTTTTTGCTGAATAGGTTCATGAGACTTCTAAGATAGAGATATGGTTCTCTCATGATTTGATTTGACCATGTTAGAAATATGACGATTTTCAAATGGTATACTTTAATTCTTATTTAATTCCATCCGCCTGAAAAAAAAATTCAGGTACCCCCGGAGTACCGAAATTTTGCAGGAGTTTGGTATAATTTCAATGGACTTTGGAGATATGGTTCTTTCTTGATTTAATTTTACAATAATTATGTTCATCTTATAAATATGTTGAATTTTTAAATGGGTGGTCGAGATTTATTTTTGGGATAATTTCATAAACCTCTTTGAAAATTTGGTACAATTACCATGACTAATGCTGCAATACTAACATGAACATATTATTGATTGAAAAAAATAAATTAAATATGAAAAAAATATAATTCAATGCAAACCAATTAACCATTTTAGCATAAATTTTGCTTCTGATTTTCCTTTTTCTTATTTAAAAGACTTTTATAAAAAAATTATTTTTTATTGATTTTGGTTAAAAATTATTTTTAAGGCCTAAAATATTTTTAAAAAATTTTCTAAATATTAGTAGAATCAGTTTTCAAGCTCATAAATTGTTTTTAATTTTTCAAAAACTAAAAAATTTCTGTATTGAACTTTTTTTTTGAAACTTTTCAAAAATATTACATAATATGAATAAAAAATTACACATTATGGACTAAATATTATTCTTTATAAATAATATTACTTATTATAGAAAAATATTACTCATAATAAATTAAAGTTACTTATTATGAATAAAATATTACACATAATAGATTATAATTACTTATTATAAACAATATTACTCATTATAGATAAATATTAATTAATATAAAAAAAATATTATTTAAAAATAAAGAGGTTCATGGCATGAACCCTGTTATATTATAAGAAGATTCAGTTTAGTTAACTCAAAAAACTATATCAAACATAGTTTAAATATTATCACATCCTTTGATAAATAAAGTAGACAAAAAAGTTGTTTCTAGAATTATTATTACTGTAATCATTGTACTAGTTTTAAAATTTTATAAATTATGTTTTTGTAATTTTAGAGTTTCATCAATTATGACTAACTAGAATTCGTTTTAAGTAGGACTGGCAGTTTAGGTTATGATATAATAATACAATTCGAAAACGATATAAAGTTAACGAGTTTGGACTTCCTATAAACGGGTTTGGGTCAAATTTGAGTTAACCCATTTAACACGATTATTAAATATATCATTTTCGAAATAACCTACTTAACCCGAATTGAGATGTTTAACTAGACGTGTCAATTAACGTGAAATTCAATTCTACACGATTATAAACTGTTTAAATTATAATTTAAAAATATTAATTATACAATTAATAGAATTTCAATTAATCATTTGTTTTTTTTTTTTTACTTTTACATAATTATTTAAAGTTGTATTATTATTATTATTTTCATCAATTTAAAAAAAAATATTAAAATAATATTTATTTACTTAGTTATAATATGTTTAATATATATGGACTTAGGGACATTAAAAAATAAAAATTATAATACTTAATTAAGAGAATAGAAAATGTCATTAATTGAAAGCATGGCTATTATATTTTTTCTATGTTACTTTTCAAAGAGGTAGTATTAGTTTTATTATGTATATATATATTTATTTATTTATATCTATATTTAGCAATTTTTTGAGATTCTAATTTTATTACATATATGTTATTATAAACTTGTAATTTTAATTATATAGACATATATTTTAACTTAAAATTAATTAATGATTATGTTTCTGTTATTTTATTTGAACTAATTAACGTAAACTGAATTAATTTTATTTAATTGGATTAATTTTGTATAAAAGGTTAATTTCGTATAAATAAGCTGTGTTAATCTAAATTGATCCGTTTAATAAATTAATTATAAGAGTTATGTCATATACTTATTTATTAAATATGTCTTATGAATTGTGACATGATTAATAAATAAATTAACATAAATACGATCCACATACACAAACTTATGACCCTTAGTTTCAAGTGATCAAATTATTCGTTTTACAGAAATCAGGGAGTAAATATGATAACTTTTTAAACTAGTAGCGACTCAACAATAATTCTTTTTTTTGACATAACTCTCAACAATAATTACTTCAAACATTAAGTAATGGCGGTGATAGCTTTTCGTATATTTATTTGTTTTTGGAAAAAATTCATGGACTGTCCCTGAAGTTTTTCATAAATATAGAAAGTAACCGTTTTTAAAAGTCGTCTTGGTTCCCTATTTTGATTTAACCTAAGATAACCAATTACAAATTTTCAAACCAACTATAAATCTCTGTAATTATGTCAAACATTAATGATAATCCATAACGTTTACCTTTACATATTTTTCTGTTTTTTTATTTTTATTTTTTTATTTGTCAACCCATTGGTTACATTAAAAATTCGAGTAAAAGTTTGAAAATTCACAAATAAAATTTTACCAATTACATGCTACCATGTAATTGGATAGCTATATGATTTTTATTAACAACCATCCAATTGTATTATGCCACAACAATTGGGTAAAAGTATTTTTCAAAAAAGGGCATTGCTATTTGAAGTTTTATCTATTGCACCGGTTGAATGCATCTGATCGCATAGTGAACACTTCCAATTTTTTAAACCCACCAATTTTCATTTATTATAAAACCTACCACTTTTTCTTAATCATCTTCTAAGATCATGACTGGTTCTATAGTCATGGTCAAATTATAAATGCAGTGCTTGTTGATATCGTGATCTTTTAAATATTTAAATAAAATCAGTTTTAATTTCCAAACCCACTATAGCTGACCTTTTTAATTGGGTTTAAAAGGTTCAAAGAAGTAGACAATCTTTGATAGAAACAGAAAAAAATTGTTCCGAGAGATAAACAAATGTAGCTATTTGCTTGACTATCAACATCATTTCCAACTGCACTGCCTCAATAAATAAACATGCATTTTATATACATAACATATATATATTTATATTTGGTTAGAAAATTAAACTTTTAAAACTTTATATTTTCTATAAGATATCTTAAGCTTTTCATATAGTACCTAACCGCAAAAGGACACCATTTTCAGCTAGTCATGCATATTAATCCAAGACCCACTTGGAGAGGAATCTAAAACTAACCCAATATACTGCAGTTAGGTCCATTAGAATAGATTGAAAATGCGTAGGGACAAAGCTAGGTAGGTGCTTCTAAATTTTCTAGGTCTGGTAGAGAAAAGACTTTCATGGTTTAGAGCCTCCTTACGATTGAATTGAACAAAAACGTCAGGAAATACTTCAACAACTCCATTTTCCAAGTAAATTGAACATGAGTCTTTCATTTCCTGTCTGATTTGATATTGATTTACAAAAAAAAAAAATAGTGAATTTGGGATTCTTCTGTCATATATATAGTTTAATTAGGAAATTCACAAAGGCAGTCAAATTCACAGGGGGGAAAAAAAAATTCCTCGTTCCTGTCTTTTTCTTCAGTCTAAAAAGGAATATAGTCAACTGTTCTTGACATTGCTCAACAACTCCAATGTCTGCTTTTTCGCTCGAAACTATGGGTCCACCTGCAGTACAACTATAAAAATGGTTGGACTTAGTACAATCATGTCCATCAAATAAGTAATTTGTCTATAAAATGAGTAAACATCATCTACAAATGAAGTAATATTGTCCATAAATGAAGTAACATATTAATATTATTTCATTAAAAGTTTTGTTACTTCATTTATGAACAATGTTACTTTATTACGGATTTTGATAATTTTACTTTATTTATGGACAATATTACTTTATTTGTGGATGATGTTTACTCATTTTATAGATAGAATTGTACTAAGTACAACCATTTTTATGGTTGCATTGTAGGAAATCCCCAAAACTACACTTTATCCATAACATTAAAAAAAGCACTATGATAAATCAATTTAAAAAAAAAAAAAAAAAACCCACANAAAAAAAAAAAAACCCACAACAACAACTTAAAAATGGTGTTTCTTGTATTCATCTATCATATTTTAGGAGAAAACAGGCAACGTTTTTAGCATCTTTACATTCTTTCACATCTTGATATATAAGAAAAGGTTATGTTTCTGTGCCTACTTTGTATGCTACAAAGTTGATATATGTATATATATATGAAGGAAATGAAAGGACATGGCAAAATTACTTTGTATTTTGCTAATATTTGTATTTACACAGATGAACGCCATATTCGTCCCTCCAAAGAAATAACAATGATGGAAACATCGTCGTGGTAACGCCGACGTTCCCCCTGTGGGATGTCAAGCAATTCATGAAAATCCATACCTGCAATGTCACAGTTTCAATGAATTCAATTAAAACTCTTTATGATATAGTTAGTTAACAAGTTATTTAAGCAATTCAATGAAAAAAACAATGTAAATAAAGAAAAGACCTACCAGCTTTCCTTGCTGCTCGGAACAACACTTCTTCAATCAAATGCTGTGCAGGATCTCCCTCCGGAAATGAAGCAATGAACAACTCTACTTCGGAAACCGCCTCTTCGTTGGTGAAGTATTGGTAGAGACCATCAGAAGACAATATCAAGAATCTGTCCCTTTGGCTGAGTTTGTGGTGGTGTAGTGTTGGTAAACAGGTAATATATGGGCAAGTTCCGACATAGTCGATTCTGAACATCTCAAGCAACGCATCATTCCACTTTGGCTGCAAAATAAAAACAAAAATCGATGCTTGTCAAAAAACAAGAATGCTTTGAGAAATTCACAGTTTATGATGCATAGCAGGGGTCTATAAATAAAAGAGGCACATTCAACTAACGAGCTAGCAAAATTCCATTTAAAACAATCTAAACACCAAATGTTACTAAATCTTAATGAAAGATAACAATAGAATTCCCATCTCTTACTAGATGCTAAAACATTACTTGATGATTCAATGTATATACCATTTTGGATTAATCTTTCTCTCTTTTCAAATTTGTTAAGGTAAATTGAAATTTTGAGTACAAGTTTTGTGTATCAAAAATTACCTGTTTGAGAAAGCCGGCCCCGAAAGCTCGAGTGACCTTCAAGTAACCTTTTACTCTGTCATTCATTACTGCAGAAGCATCATCCAGATGTTCATTCTTGATTCTCTCAGCTTCCTGAAAAGAAAATTAAAGGGATTTTTAGTCACATCCAAAAAGCAAGAAACAAAAAAATAACAAACTTGGACATGGAAAATTCCGTTGCAGACTTAAGAAAAAAGCCTACCTCTTTAACATATGTGCTATGATCCATGGTTAGCTGAAGGGAAGATAAATTAGGCAAACCATAACACTCATCACCATTAATGCATAACTCAAGATCACCATCATCCTGTGTTTCCTCATAGATCAAATCCAAATCCCTCGGCTCTCGTTCCGGCTCAGCTTTGTGAGCCAAAACAGCTCTACTGTCCCCAACATTCATCAAGTAAACATCTTCTCCTTTCATCAACATAACCAGAACACAAGAACCCATCAGAGCCAGCTCAGGATTCTCCATCACCATCTTGTCTGCAATGTCCAAATACGAATCCTCTGTCTTTCTCAAAGCCGCCGAAAGAGCTTTCAAAACATCCAAGTGGTTGATTGCCCCAACTCCATTTGACACCGATCGGTTAAAGTTGTCTTTTAGTTTTCTTTCAAGTTCTAGTCTTTCTCTGTTCCATTCACATTTCCACCTCCTCTGACTCTTCGAAGCCCCTTTACTCCTGCTTTTCTTCTTTGTCTTAGAATTAGAACCCGAATCCAAATTCAAATTCAAATCCACATCCACATCTCCACCGACCATTTGGTTACTTATTTCAGTTCTTTTGATTCCCTCTGTTGAGTTGTTATTAGAGGATTCGAATTTGTCATACCACAGTAAGCCTTTGAGTTCTTTATGCACAGCAGGGTATAGATTGGAAAGTAGATAATCAGGGGCATCAGGGCCATTAAACCCATCAAAAATTCCAACGAAAACCCAACTATGTTCCTCAGAAATTACTATATGAACTCGATCTTCACCGGCTTTTCCTTGTGCCCATTGAAGATTCTGACTTTCCATTGAATAATCTCCTTCATCATCATTATATTTTTCTTCGTATTCAACATCACCATTTTTGGAGCGCAAATGGCTACTACTCAAATTGATACTGCTAATATTCACAGCTTCATTCTCAATGTTCTTGTCTGAAACCGATTCTTTAACCGAAACAGTGGACTTGTGCCTGCGAAAAGCTATGGTGTTGGAAATCGCTCCCCGAATAATCTTCACGAAGCTTTTTTTCTTCTTCTTGGTTTTTTTTGCTCTGACCTCATCGAACCCACCATGGGAAAAGCTTCTCTCAAGCTCATCGTCGCACTCTTTTAGAATCACCGGACCTGAATACGACCCACGATCAATCGGACCAGAAACGAAGCCCCGCTCGATCGGACCCGACATGAACCCTCTCTCGATCGGACCCGAACCGGGAAGTCCGAGGTTCGAGCTCCGAGGGACGGGTTGCAGAGGAATTGAAGCGAACGAAGTGGAGCTCTCGAACTTGGCAGCTGGATCGAAGCCATTGCTATATGGGTATATATCAATGAGAGCCGTGGAGAGTGGAGTCGACGTGTTGGCGCTCACAGAGGCGCCTGAGATTGATCGGAACGTCGTCGTTTTTGTGTTCTCGTAGTCGGAGTGAACCTTGGAGTTGGAGAGGTGGGTCGGGTCGGGCCGGACATAGCAGAAAGAATGGCCGAAACCTTCGTCGAGTGGGTCCCCGAGAATGACGGCGATGTTGTGCCGGCGTGATATTTCTCCGGTGCCAGCAAAACAGAGTCCAATCTTTCCGACGCTATTTCCCATTGAAAACAGACAACGAAAAACAAAAAACAAAACAAGAAACAGAGAAATAAAGAAATTAATTATTTCTCTATGAAAACGAGTTTTAAGCTCAGAATTCGATTTTAGCTAAAAAAGAAAGAAAGTGAAATGGAGCAAATGGTGTTCTGTTTGGAGGAGGAGGAGAAGAATAAGAAGAAAGAGGAGGAGTTGACTTTTGAAACTGAATTTGTTTGGTTTTGTTGGTTTTATTTTTAATAAAAGTAAAGAAAATGCGTGAAGTGTTTTAAATGTTGTATTTGTGGAAAGAGAGCGAGAGTTGACAAATGAGTTGGCGGTGAGTTTTTGAGAGTAAAAAGCGCGTGGGGTTGGAATAAATTGAAAAATAATATAATGTCCGAATCCAAAAGTCAAGATTAAAAAGCCAAATGAATAATAAGGAATTGGAGTGTCAAAGATATATTATTATTATTATAATTTTTTGACTTGCAATGAATTTGGCTTCTAAAAGTCTCAAGGAAAGCAAAACTCATGCACTTTCATGTAGCTGGCAATCGACATAGTTTTCAATTCAATTTATCACCCCAAAAAATAAAAATAAAAAAAATTTAATTTATTAACTATGGTTTTTTGCACCAATGTCCTTTACCTTTTTGTCGTTTTCTCAATTTGCTTTTCAAATTTAATATTTGTCGCTTTTACCCCTAACCTTTATGAGTAGCAAAATGCAAATATATATTTTGCCACTCTTAGTTTTTAGTTACTACTCAAAATGAAAGCTAATAGCCATATAAACAATAATTTCTTTAGTATCATTATTTCCCAATTTCCTGTTCTTGAATAAAGTATTTTGGCTTTATTGTAAAACACCACAAATCAATTAGTCTCAAATTCGTATTTGCTGCAGTGTTTTTTTTATTATTATTTTAATTTATTTTATCCAAAGTATTCAATATTTCAATGCTCGGAATTTTATATATGTTCCTTGATCATCACGAACTTCATTGCATTGATCACTGGAATTGATGTCGCCGAAGACGGAACTGGTCTTCTCACTAGCACCACCTAGTCGGTACCGGTTCCATAAGAAACGAGGTGCTCTGGTGAATGGGGATGAGGGTTAAATTAAAGCAAGGTGTTTTTCGGTAATGCGTTTAATTTTATATTTTATTTTCAGTTTTTTATTTTTATTTAAAATAATAATAATTCATTTGATTATCATTTTTGTTTTGATTTTTGAAAGGTCAGACAAATAAAAAATGGAAAATTATTTTCCCTTTTCACTTTTCACTTTTCATTCTTAATCTTAAAAATGTTCTTCTAAAAACAAAACGAGTATCAAATGTATTTTCGTTTTTGAAAATAAATAAAATGATTGCGTTACCAAATATAATTGTATTAAAAAGACAGCGTTAGCACTTTTATCCTCAAGCTGCACTGGTTTTAAAAAAAATTGATGGGCAACGATGATATAAATAAAAGTTAAAAAAA
This sequence comes from Ochetophila trinervis, assembly GCA_003254975.1. NCBI lineage: Eukaryota > Viridiplantae > Streptophyta > Magnoliopsida > Rosales > Rhamnaceae > Ochetophila > Ochetophila trinervis. The sequence goes on from QANX01007603.1 coordinate 94,808, forward strand.
CAAATTGCAAAAGACAGCCATTGGTGCGAAAATTCTATATATTATTTAAAGAAAAAATTACACTACGTGCTATTTGAATTATTTTCATTTTTATATTCAAACTGAAAAAATACTACATTCATACTCTATCCCATTTTATCTTTTTTATGCACGTGTTGAACAGTAACAGTAGTAATTAAAGTTTTTTCATTTCTCAACCTCTTTTTTATTTTTATTTTGTTTGAATTTTGGAGGGTGAAGATTAGAGAGAAAAGTTGAGGGGTGAAAATATTTTACTAGCCCATATTCTTGTTCAACACATGCTATGCACGTGAAGTTACCATTCCAAATTAGATGGAAATAGATTGGGATATGAATGGTGTAGTATTTTTTTCAATTAGAGTATGTAAAATGCCAAAAGAAAAAATATATGTACTTAATAATAACATCTAATATAATTCAGATACCGAATGAAATTTTTTCTTATTTAAATGATATTTTACGGCATGTTTTTTTCTAGTTTCTTGGACTGAATAAAAATAAAATTCATATGGGGATATCCTTAAATTTTCATAAAAAAAAATAAGCTGTTATGAATTTTTAAGCAAAAATTAAAAATGCCGAAAATTCTGCCAGTAATATTTATGAACGGCTAGAGAAATGTTTTATAACTAAATATACATTTTGTTTGGTTATAATAATGTAAAATAACACGGGATATGTGTGTATATTATTTCAATTATAACATCATAGTTCTCTCTTCTTCTTCTTCTTTTTATTTTTATTTTTATTTTTTCTGATTTAGAATTCTTGTGCTAAGTTAAAAAAGAACGGAATTAAGATACAAGTTTATTGAAAATGAGCAGGTGGAATATTTTCCTTCAAAAATTACATTTTCTTTTCTGATTTGTCTTTTTTTTTTTTTTTTGAGAAAAATGTATTCAAGTATTAGTGCGTGACCTTTCAAAAGAAAGTATTAGAGCGTGATAATTAAAACTAAAAAAAGTTGAAAATATCACCTTTTTCGTTTTTCCTACTTGCTAAACGAAATTAAGAGATAAGGAATAGAAAAACGAGCTTGTGCAATAAGATAATCGTATTGGAGAATAATAACCATAAAGTTGCCATGACATATATGCGTTTAACAAGATTCTTATCTTTTATCCCAAAAAAAAAAAAAAAAAAAAAGTTTCTTATCTAAATTATGAAAACTCTCAAATTATCAACATTGGATTTAAATAGAAATTTCACCATGCTATGTAGACTCGATAAATTTCAATACGATATTTTAACATGATACAAACTCATTTATATTTTAAAAGATTTAAAGTCTATATGTTTCAACATAAAAATTTAATAGATTAAGATTGGCTGTCAAAATTTTTGCATGAGCACGTCACTAAAAGTTAACACGCTATAAATTCATCCGTAATAATTAGAGTTTGGATTTACATATTTAAATATAAAAGATTAACGGAACAAATTGGATAGGAACACATTATACACAGAATATAATTTTTTTTTTTTGGTGAACATAGAATTTGTACTTTTAAGATGGTATATCTCACTTTTGCTATACCTAACCCTACATGACTCAATTTGTTTTTTTGTCATTCACTTCTTTGCTTAGAGCTTTCTGTTGTTGACACCCATGGGCCAAAATAAGAAAAATAAATAGAAAGAGAACAAAGGAATAGAATAAAAGGGTAACCAAAAAGTATTTTGACTTATGGAGTCTGGAAGTCCAATGTTATTTAAGAAAAAAACCTAGTATTGTTATTATTATTACTACTATAAACTTTTTATCAAGAATTTGAACAGGGAACTTTATAAATCCTTTTCCATATGATTCGTCTTTATAACTTGAGCTAATCTAAGAAAATGAAGCACTAGGAAACTTTCTTTATCTTGCAACCATTTTATCCATCCTAAAATTGAATGGTGATGTTTTAAGTTTGGGTTTCTTATAAAATTTTAGTTTTGTGGTGCGGTTGAGGCAATGAATAAACAAAAAAGAAAAAAGAGAGAGCATAATATGTGGGAATGAAGAATCATACAACTCATCCTTACCCTATTAGTCACAGTTTTAGGAATCACTTTGCCATTATTTTATATAGACTTCTTTTACATTATGGGAAGATTTTCGTAGGTTGTTTTTTTCGGCCCATTGTTATTTGAAATGGGACGAGTGAAAGTTCCTCATTCCACTAATTCTAAACTCATTAGATTTATTAACAAAAATTTTAATATTTAATAAATTGATATTATTTCCTTAAATTTTGTTTTCTATGATTGCAGGGCATTATTAAAAGTATATTTCACCAGGCTCCTTTGAGATTTCACTTTATTACAAATAAATCTTCTTAAGTTTTGAAAATGTTAGAAATAATCTTTGCAGTTAACTTCTATCCAAATAAAAAATTGTCTTTCATACAGAGTAAAAAGATGTAGTAAACTCCATTTTTTTTAATCGTATCCCTTAAAATTTTGAAACTGCATTACTGTTGGATAATGCAACAAAAAAGTAATAAAAATTTAAGTAAATAACACCTTAGGTACCTGAACTTTGTCACAAGTTACAAATAAGTACTTGATTTTTTTTTTTTGTGCAAGTTCATATCTGAACTTGATTTTGTTGCAGCTTTAATATCTAAAGGCGATTCCTTTTAAATTTCTCTGTCAACCCGCAGGTGATGTGTCACGTGGTCTTTAGCTTAAGGGTAGACATGGTCTTTTTCACTCGTCTTCTTCCTTAATGCTCCCATAATATTTTGCTCGAATAATTTGTGGTAAAGTTGTTAAATTCCATATCATTGAATAAGTTCTATGTCAATTTTGCACTCTTTTTTTTTTTTCTCAACGTATCGTAGACATTGATTAACATTACTTTTTGGGATTGAAAATTTGTTTGCTAAGAGGAAGTTATGCTAAGACATAGATCAAGAGTAGTGACCGAAAAACAAGCTTTCATGGCTAATCATAGTTCTCAACCATGTCCAGCCCAAAATCACACAAAACCCATCCAATCTTTCTTTGGTTCTCCAAGGTTCAAAGCTTTTACAATTAAGGGTTTCTCTGAAACTAATGTTCTGATAAGTCCCACGTCGATCCTTAACACCAAACCCATTTCTGATCCTCTTGGGAACTCCTTTTCATATAACAAAAGTCAACCCATATCTCCCAATGTTCTTTGAGGAAACGAACGGTATTGGACTAAAGCAGAGGCAAAAGGCATTGGTCTTACCCTTGTTGACCCATTGAATGATGAAACAATAGTTATTCTAAATTTGGTAATGGGAAGGTTATGTTTGGAACTAAGCTCAGAGTTCAAATCCCACCTTTGCAAACCTCTACACTTTCCCCATCTGAGTCTCCAAAATCTCCAGCTGATTTCGGAATTCAAGACCCAAAATTCATATATATTTACATATAGGTCTCCAAATTCCGGTTCCCAAACAAAGGATTCTCCTAGAGTTCTGACAGGATGGATCTCTATGAGCGACATGGAGTATTCTGAGGAATACACATGCATTATATCTCATGGATCAAACCCAAGAACAACTCATATATTTGATAATTGTATTTTAGAGAGCTTCTTCATTATCGGCTAAGTCCCACTCCAAATCCATTTGCATAAGTGGACCACACTTCAAACTCTACCCCATTTGAAAGCCCTTTGCAGAAGTAAACTCAAAATACTTTCAAACCCTAAACACTTTTGAACTGTGTATGAGAGCATTAAGGAAGAAGACGAACGAAAAAAAAACCATGTCCACCGTTAAGCTAAAGACCACGTGACACATCACGTGCAGGTTGACGGAGGAATTTAAACAGAATCGTCTCCAGATATTAACGCTGCAGTAAAAATTAAGTTTGGATACGAACTTGCAAAAAAAAAAAAACCAGATACCTACTTGTAACTCGCGACAAAGTTCAGGTACCTGGGGTGTCATTTACTCTAAACATTTTGAACGTTGGAAATGACTCTTGGGCGTCTAAAACTAAAAAGTATCTTTGGTAAAATTTTACCATATTTTCTCTCATACTTTTAAAGCTCCTAGCAACTATAAAAGTAAGATTATTCTCACACAATTTACAAAGCTTTCTCATCAACAAAATTTGGTCATCTAAAATAACAAGAACAACAACTATAGATACAACTTGGTCATATACAAGCCAACTTGGTCATATACAACAACAATAGCAGCTCAAGACAACAACAATCCATACATATATTGCATTCATCAAGTGCCAACAGTGAGGTTAATGAAAGCATAATTAAAATAATAAAATAAAAAGCGTTATTGTGAAAAATAAAAAAGAGTAAGAATCTCATATAATCAAATATATTTTTAATTACAACTTTATTTTATTAAAATGAGAATATATTTATTGTAGGTATACACACTGTTAGTATAACCTAGCAATTATCTAGTTGTTATGTTAGATTAGGAGTCATTATCTTCCTAGCATATATCTCCTTAACATTTGTATATCTCTTTTACGTCTTTTATCTTTGTAACTAATCTCATGTATAAATCCTTTACTAAATGTGAATATAATTATCCCTTCTGATTCAATTCTCACATGATATCAGAGCTTTTAGACAAACGTAAAAATAAATGGCTTTAATCTCTCCCAACTCCTTTTTTTCAAAAATTCCAGAATTGAATCAAGTTACTCTTCCAAACTATAATTTTCCTTTTCAATTGGAACACAATAATTATATTCTACGAAGAGCACAAATTTTTCCTGCCATTGTTGGCAGCAATTTGGAAGGTTTATCATCGGATCTATTTCTAAACCTGTTGAATTCATCACTGCCCAAGAAGGAGCATCATTAGATCCTAAATTAATTCTCAATCCTGATTTTCTTCTCTAGTGCTGACTGGATAATGCCTTGCTTGGCTGGATGCAATCCTCAGTTTCACCAGGAGTACAAATGTTGATCACGGATACTGAAACATGTTTTGGATTTTGGACATCTCTGGCCTGACTTTTTGGAACTCAATCCCGTGCCAAATTGATGCAGATGAAGTTGCAACTTCAGTCCACAAAGAAAGAAGGCTTTACCGTTACAGCCTATTACACCAAACTCAAAGAAATTTTTGATGGTCTTAATATGGTAGGGAATCTGGTAAGCAAAGATGACTTTATAATGTATTTGTTGTAGGGACTACCATTTGAGTATGATGATGTTATAGCTAATGTCAACTCAACTAGAATGCCGATTGAAGTTGAAGAAGTTCTGGCTATTTTACTCAATCAAGAAATACGGATCATGAATGCCACTTCACATCCACAATTTCCATATGCTCATCTGGCTTCGAAACCATACCGACGACATGAAACATTGGATAAAAGCCCTCAAAATTCTTCCACTTCATCATACCGTGGAGGATATAGTCACGTGTCTCGGGGAAGTGCTTTTCAATGTGGTCGTGGTCGTGGAAGAGGCCGGCGACCAGGTGGTGCACATTTTTATTGTCAACTATGTCGTGTTCCAGGCCATTCGGTTGTTGATTGTTATCATCCCTTTGACAAGATTTTGTTCCTCCCTCTTTTCAAAATTCCGCTACTTATTACACAAGCCCAGAGGGTTTGGCCAATTTAGATTGGTTGTTGGATAGTGGGGCAACAAATCACGTGACTGCTGATTCATCTAATCGTCAACAAAAAATTGAGTATGAAGGTATTGACAAACTGGCTATAGGTAATGGACAACGTTTGGATATTTCACATATTAGCTCTTCTTTTATTCCAAACTCCCAGAAAAATATACAATTATATGACATATTGCATGTTCCTCGTATCAAAAAGAATTTATTAAGTATTGCTAAATTGACAACTGATAATAATGTTATTGTTGAGTTTCACTCCAATTTTGTTTTTGTTAAGGATTAGGCTACGAGGAAACTACTACTGCGAGGAACCCTTAAGGATGGTCTTTACAGTGTTGATCTACCTTCATTCAGAAAGTCAATTTTTAGTTCTACTACAAATTTAAATTCTAGAATAGCTGCTAGTTGTTTTACTGCTTGTTTGTATGTTAATATGGCATTTTCGCCTTGGACATCCTACTTTTTATATTATGCAATATGTTGCCAATAATTGTAAGGATGTTCAATTGACAAATAAAAATTATTTTTGCAATATTTGTCCTCTAGGAAAAATGCATCGTTTATTTGCTCATATTTCTCAGTCCAAAACTACGAAACCCCTGGAGTTAGTATTTTCAGATGTTTGGGGTCTTGCACCTGTATCCTCAAATGAAGGATACCGATACTATATTTTATTTAAACATGACTATTCTCGTTTTTGTTGGATTTGCTGTAACATCCTAAAACTAAAATAAGGATTATCAAAGTAATTAGAGTTAATTATGTTAACAATAGAATTAATAACACTAATGATATAAAGAAAATATTTATTAGTGAAATAAATATTGTTAGTTTTAAAGTTTAATTTAAAGGAAATAAAAAAAATTTAGAATTAAAATTTGTGAATTTGTATATTTAATTAGAGTTAGTATAAGAAGAAAAATAAAAATAAAATGGAAGTAAAATTAAAAATGAGAAAATAAAATAAATGACAAATGTCCATTTTGCCCTTGAAAATAAATAATTATGTGAAGAGATGGAAATGGAAAAATTTGAAGTTTGGGGCAAAAATTTGAAATTAAGGACTCCGGCCTTCTTCCTCACGCAGAGATTGGTTTTTTCCCCATTGTTGTTGTCGACGAAGCTTTGAGAGAAAAAAAACTTCAATCCACTTGAAATCTTCTCCAAATCAGCCTTAGAAATAGGTTACCCATAGGTTTTAGCGCCTTTTAAACACTTTGATAAGGTTTGTTTTAACAAAAAGCCACTCTAGGTGTGAGTTTTGGGGGTTTAGCCGAATTTTCTTCTCACCGGATTTTGAGAGATTCCGGCTACCTCTCGCCTGAATATTTGTACCAAAAGCTTCCTTTCTCACTCCTTTATGAAACCCAAGTGTTTTAAAGATTTGACAAAAAGGATACAAAGGTAATTTTCAGATTTATGGAGAAAGTGTGAAATTTTGGCTCCAATTGAAGGTAAATCATGTTTCATATGCTTAATTACATTGTATAATGATAAGCATTGTAGTATAGAGTTGGAGAATGGAAATTTAGAGAAATTTGTGAGTTTTTGGAATGTTTTTTTGATGAAATTATGGTGATAGATTATGAATTGTGATTGTAGTTAATGTAATAGATTATAATTAAGCGATTTAGAGGAATTGTGAAGGTTGATTATGTAATTGGTTGAGAGTTAGTAATTTTAATTGGAAAATTTAAGTGGATGATGATATAAATTTAGTTGGAAATTTAATTGTGATGAAAGTTAAGAATAAAAATTTAGGTATTAACCTCTAAAAATCATTTGGGTAAAAATATAATTAATAAACCTATGTTATTAGGGGAAAAATTGCATAAGTATGAAAATATGTAATAAAAAGGGGGTTTTATTTTACATTACGGTAATGAAATATTTGGTAATATTATTTTATTGTTTTACTAGAGGAAGGAACTACTCCGGTCGAACGACAATGAACAACTAACCATGGATAGACGTCAACGCGGTGTTTCTATGAGTGGGAACACATATATATAAATATATATATATATATATGTAAATGCATGAATATATACATATATTTTATGGTTTGGCAATATATTCAAAGATTCTATGATTAAGAAATATATTTTGTGATTAAATAAATTTTACAAGTATATATATACATAGATTGATATATATATTATTTTGTTATTTCCTTTGGAATAAATACATACATATTTATACATGTGTTTAAAAGAATGCTTTAATTATGAATTTAAAGTAAGTATTTATGAATGTGATAATTTTGTGTGAATTCATAAATGCATAATATGTATGTTGGTGACTACTTGGGCAATAAGTATGCCGCCGAGTAGGGTTTAATAAAGTTGGTGACTACTTGGGAGATGATTATGCCGCCGAGTAGGGAGGTTGACATTGGATATGATTGGTGACTACTTGGGCGACGTGATATGCCGCCAAGTAGGGAGATTATTTATACTTGGGTGATGGATTATGCTGCTAAGTGATTGGGCGATGGTTTATGCCGCTAGATTATTTATGCTTATGCGATGGGTTATGCCGCCAAGCTGAGATTATGAAGTGCATACATGTGTGTGAATATATGAAGGGACAATGGTTTTCACAGAAATAGTTATTACCCGCTCGGTATATGATAAATTGTTCACATATATGTTTGTGGCTTTTCATTGGGGATTTAATAGTTAGCTTACATGCCCGGTATATATATGATGTGTTCGTATATATATGTTCTATAACTTTTCACTGAATGTCTCTCATATATTTTGTTGCATTAATTGTGTGTGCTATTTTAATATTTCAAGACATTTTGACATAAACAAATATATTAATTATGTTAAATATATATATATATATAAATATATGAATATTTTGAAATTTGGAAGATGATCTACTTTTAAAAGAGATTGCATGCATAAACAAACTAATTTTTATATATGTTATCTATGGAAGAAAATATTATTTTCCTATTTAGTTTCTACTCACTGAGTATGCAATTATTCACCCCACCTTTAAATTCTAAAAATATTTCAGGTAGATTTTTGGATCCTTAGCTTTGCTACTATTATTAGTAAGCACCGGAGTAGCGAGTTAGAGATAGTAGTAGTGAAATTAGATTGTACTAGTTTACTGCCTAGTTATGTATTAAATGGTAGTATAATAGAATTATACTTTGTAATACAAATTTTATAATTTTATTATGGAGATTATGTATATGGATGTATTGCTGTGAGTTTACTGAATTATGGTAGAGTTTGGTGAACTGGAATGTTGTAGAATTATTGTTTTGGACATGCAGGTACATGTAAATAATTTGGAGAATATTCCAATTACAGACCAAACTCTGCTAAAATTTTTATTAAATATTCTGGCATCGAGGAGTTTGGGTTGTGGAATTGTAATTATGGTGATTATTGACTGGTTAGAGACTTAATCTGCGTGATTAAGTCTTGCAGGCAGGACTTGGTCAGTACGGGTCCTGTCATTTACCATTTGAAATTAAAATCAGAAGTCAAATCTGTTTTCCTCCAATTCAAAATAAAATAAAAACTTTTCAGTTTGATTGGGGTGGTGAATATAGGAGTCTACAACCTTTTTTGTCAACTTTTGGAATTCATTTTCAACACCCATGTCCCCATACACAACCAAAATGGCAAAGTGGAACAGAAACACAGGCACGTTACTGAGACAACCGCTAACTCTTCTTGCACAAAGTAAAATTTCCATGTCCTATTGGTGGGATGCTTTCAACACTTTTGTTTTTCTAATTAATAGACTTCCAACAAAAAATTTACACAATAAATCTCCTTTTCAAAAATTCTTTCAAAAGAATTTTGATTTTGGATGTTTGAAGTGTTTTGGCTATGAGTGTTTTCCTTTTATTAGACCCTATCAAAAACGAAAATTTCCATATCACTCTAAGAGATGCATTTTCTTAGGACATAGTACCATTCACAAGGGCTGCAAATGTAAAAATTTGTCAACTTGTCAGATATATTATACTCCTAATGTTGTTTTTAATGAAAAATATTTTACTTTTCAAAATGAAAAATATGGGATCCATGAGACATCTTCATCTGTTCATACTAACTTTAAACCCATGAACATTTTTTCTATGCCTTTAAATAATTCTCCAAATATTGCTTCAAATCCTTATTTGGGGATTTCTAGTAGCATGACACCTTAGTCGAATCCTCAACAACTCCAAAATAGAAGTTCCACTCAACAAGACTCCTTATCAAAGTTACACTTGCTAGCTGCTTCTCCACCTGATCTACAAGACCCGTGTCTTTCCTAAAATTCATCCCCAAGTCATTTGAGCAAACAGTGCCTCACTTCCACACCATTTAGCTTGGGCAGCCATGTGTCCTCATCTCAATCAAATGAATATCCTCCATCCATTGAATTGCATGTTGATCTTCCATTGCCTAAGCCGACTTCTACTCATCCAATGATCACACGTGCTAAGGGTGGAATCTCTAAGAAGAAAGTTAACATATGCCGCAAATTTGAATTATTGGATAATTCTAAACCGCTATCCGCTCGTGATGCTGTCACTCACCCCAAATGGCAACATGCGATGGAAGAATAATACACGACATTGATTTGCAATCATACATGGTATCTTGTTCCACCAACTTCTTCAATGAATATAATTGGAAACCAGTGGGTGTTCAAAATCAAAAAGAATCTGGATGGTTCTGTGTAGCGGTATAAAGTTTGCTTGGTTGCTAAAGGTTTTCATCAGACACCAGGCATTGATTTTAAAGAAACCTTTAGTCCGGTGATTAAGCCAGCAACTATCCGATTAGTTCTCTCTATTGTTGTCACTAAGAATTGGATTATTAAGCAGGTGGATATTAACAATGCCTTTTTAAATGGCACTCTGGCTGAGTACATTTTTATGGTGCAACCCGAGGATACATCAATTCCTCATTGCCGAATCATGTGTGTAGATTGCATACATCCTTATACGGCTTTAAACAGGTGTCACAGGCTTGGTATGACAAATTGAAAAACACTCTATGTGTGTGGGGGTTCACACGGTCATTTATGGATTCCTCTCTATTTATTTTTAAGAAGAATGATGATGTTATTTGGGCTTTAATTTATATGGATGACATTACAGTTACTGGCTCAAACCAATCCTATATTGAACAATTCATTAGGCGACTTGACAAGGAATTTTTTCTCAAATATCTTGGTTCAATTTCCTTTTTTCTTGGTCTTGAAGCTATTCAATGCTCCACTGGACTTTACCTCAACCAAATAAATATGTTCATGATTTACTAGCTCGAACATAAATGACCAATTGTAAAGTCAACCCCACACCGGCCAGTTCAACTCTTACTCTAAGTAAAAATGTTGGCACTCCTCTATCTAACCCTTTTTTATTTCGGAGTACTATTGAGGCCTTACAATATATTCTTCTAACTCGACCTGAATTGAGTTTTATTGTAAACAAATTAAGTTAATTTATGTAGCAACCAACATATGTTCACTGGTTCGCATGCAAACGAGTTCTTTGATATCTTAAAGGGTCAATGCATTTAAACTTATTTGACAGTACCCTCTCCGGAAATCCCTCAAAATTATCCGGAGAAGCCTCGCCAGGGAAAAATTCCATTAAAACCTTTCGGGGTAGTCGACAAAATTCTCCTCCAAAAAAGGGTTTATTAAATAAGTAACCAATAAGTAAGATAAAATTTGTGGATAAAGCATGCATCGCAATGATATATTGATAGTCATACAAAACTATTAAATCAGTTAGGAAAGTAGGTGGGATGTCAGAGCTACTAAGTAAAATAAGTAGAAATTATAAACAATTCAATCCGAAAGTAAACAGAATAAAAGTGCAGAGTCTATTACATAAACCAGAAACAATAGCGGAAGCTAAGTACGGATGCGATGCCAACAGTAGCTCACGAGAACCTGCTGTTAGGACCTGGGGGAACAATGTTAAAATATAAAACATGAGATATGAATATCTCAATGAGTGCTCCTAAGTAACTACAAAATAGATTTTCAGGTAAATAAAATTTCTTACACTCAAAACCTCACGTCACTCTTTGAAAAGTTCCCCATTTGAAAATAATTTCATAAAACCCTTAGCTTTATTCCCAAAAACCATTAGATCATTATAACACGATTTAGGGGCAAAAAATATAATTTAATATAATCACTTAAAATCGCAGATTAATCACCAGAACCATAATTAAATTCCATAAAACATTTAAATTCCATAAAACATTTAAATTCATTTTATTGAGCATATTCTCATAAAATACCAAGCCGATGGGCCAAAACCCGTAAAATCAATAGATGGGCTACAACCCATAAATTCAAAAACCAATCTAAAACCATAAATCATATATCAAAATTGGTACCACACTTTAGTATCATGCCATATGACCCTCAGCGTCCTGATGGAGTCACAAGCAGGGTGATGGGGGTATAACTCATCACAACGGACAGGCGTCCCAAATATGTCATGGCAGGATCCTCATCAGCTCTCTCTCGATACATGTCCATAGTAGAGGATGACATAATAGCATAATAGATAGTGTAATAACAAACATATCTCAATCAACATATAAAATATTGTGTGGTACTCTTCAAAATCATCTCCTAGATCATCCATTTCATCAATTTCTCAAATCATTTTATTTTAAAATCATAGTAAATTCAACAACTTTCCAAAATTTTCTATTTTCAAAAATTTGACGAAATTATTCAGGCTTTTCAACTATCAGAAAATTGCTCAAAAAATTCTTAAATTCCATAAAAAAAAAAAAGCCACAACTTTTCTTTGAAATTACCATTTTTTACAAAATTACAAAAATAACCAAAAATTTCATAAATCACCAAATAAAAATTTCATATTTACGCCAAATAAATATGAGTTCCATTAAAATCACAAATACATTTATAATCTAGATTTAGCAACCATTTAAATCTATGTATCATATATTTAATAAACATAATTTAAATGCACAAGAAAATCATAATAGTATATAATCCCAAAATACTTAGAAAATAAATACACTCAAAAATCAGATGCGTGCTCTTGTTGGATCTCCAGTCTAGCTCTCAACTGTGCACGAACGCCTAAAATAATTCACCAATTTTTTTTTTTAATTATTGAAAAAATTAGCCGAAGGCTCAGGGGAGTTTCATGAGTTCCTAATTACAAGATTAAAACACTAATTACTAAAATTACTCTTGAATTTCAGTAATTATGAAAATGCCCTTATCGGCTATATACCTAAAATTTAGAACTTTTGATTTTCTCAAAAATTAAGCATTGGGTTATGTTCCTAAAACCTCTAGGAACTTAAATGAGTGCCCAAACTCACTCAATTTCATTTTGAATCAGTCCAATTTCAATCTCTAATTTTGGCTTCGGATTGAAATTTGGAGATTTTTTTCCGTTTCAAGTCCATTCTCTACAAACTATATATCGAAAATGCAATTGAAGATGCAAGGAACGATAAATTACCTTCAATTTGGTGATTCCTCACTGTCAAAGGAAAGAATCGTTCCAGGAAGATTGCATTCAAGGCTAAAATTAGGCGTTTTTGAATCTGGCCAAAATTGGATCAAATTGACGACATAGCTAGTTTGCCCATGACCCAAATAAACATGTTGAGACCGGTGGTGAGTTCCCACTCGCCACCATTTGCTTTGCCTGAGAATATGAAGTTTCGGCCAAAAATAGAGTTCGTGGAAGATGTTAACGACGAAGGAGGCAAAGGAGGAACCTCGGGTTAGCTTCACCGACACGACGGGAAGCTTTCTAGGTTGGTGGTGCACCATTACTCGTCGGAGATAGAGGAGAACGGTGGCCACGCGTGACACTGTAACATCCCGTTTTAAGAAAATACTAAAAAATTTCAAAGTTGACCATAAGTGGGCCCAGGGTTAAATTTTGTGTGGATATGTTTTGGCTTTGATGGTGGTACCATTGCATAGAGCTAATCGATATGAGTCCTTAAACTGGTAGTATGCTTGATTTAGGGCTAAGACCGTGAAGTTATGGTTAAAATAGTGTGAGGGGCATTTTAGTAATTTTGCAAGGCTAAAATTAAAAGAGTGAGAAAGTGCCAAATTGCCCTTACCTTCATCTTTTTAAATTTTTCCAAAAATGTTTGGAAGCCATGCTGACACTGGTCCCTCGCAGCCTCCACCATCGCGCCCTCCTTCTTTCACCGGCAGCGGCCATTTTCAGACAATATCGTGCCGAAAAATACATGAGACTTGGAGCCAGCAGCCTCCTCTTCCCAACCGTGCCGGTGACAGCCCGTGGAGCAGCCCAAATCACCTTAAAACCCCGTGAGTAGCCGAAAAGCTTGAAGAAACCAGCGAACCCGTTTCTCCTCCGATCACTGAATTTTGGCAGTTTCTTGTTGCATGGTTGGTCCTTTCCCCCTATGTTGGATCCCCTAAATCCAAATCCATCATCCTTTCTCCCCAAATCCTTTTCAGCTGAGTGGTGTGACAGATTGGTGTTTGGCCGTGACTTTCTGACCATTTTCCGGCCATCACCGGTGGCAATTGGGCAAGGTAAGTTTATTATCGATTCGTACACATCACAAGATTCATTTTGATATATGATTTGCATATAATTATTGAGTATTTGAAATTTACTTAATTTTGAGCTATGTTGGTGATAACTGTTAAGATTAGACTAAAATGTTAAAAATGGAAATTGTTTGGTGATTTTATGATCAATATATGAAGCTTGAATTTAGGTTGAAGGATTGTCATGAATTGAGAGCAATTATGATTTGTGGATTGGAATGATCTATGAGGAATGTAATAACTATAAATAATTATGTATATATGTGAGTGTGTGTGTGTATATACATATTGAATGTGTATAGTTTTGTAATGGTTGTTTGCTTAAAGTATGGGATGAATTTGAGCACCTCTTATGCTTGTTAGTGTGAGGGTGGATTCGATGTTTTAATGGTGAGTGGATAACTGATTTGTACGTATGTAATGAATCAATGTATTTAATGGGTTAATATGGTTGCTTTGTATGCACTATATGTGGATTTTGATTAATGAGTGGATGAATTGTGACTGGTAGTTTAATTTAATTGATGAATTGTGGTATAAATATGTATGTATTTATGTTTTGGTGGTTTTCTTTTGAGTTTAAGATTGATTAATGATTGTTGATGTGCTCTTTTATTTAATGGGATTCCAAAGATTATATGTATATGATTGTGAGGATTGTTGTTGATGATATGGAGATTGTGAAAATTGTGGGATACATATGGAGATGATGTACAGTGATGTGGATGAGAATGGTTATGATGTTGGTGAGTGTACCCTGGACTATATGAAAACCTTTTAAACCCCATTCCCACTACGATGCCTTAAAACCAAGGATAGTGATGATGGTTACCTTGTACCCCATTCCCACCACGATGCCTTGGTGTGAAGGATCATGATGATGGTTACCCTTTACCCATATACCGCCATGATACCTTGGGGCGAAGGATCGTGATGATGATTACCCCCTATTTGTGATATTAAATTGTTAATGAAAACTGTATGATATGTTTATATTACTTTGTTATTTTCTCTAGAATAAATACATGCATATTTATACATGTGTTTAAATGAATATTTTATTTATGGATTTAAAGTAACTATTGTGAATGTGATCATTTTCGTTTGAACTCATAAATGCATGATATATATAGTTGATGACTGCTTGGCGATGGGATATGCCGCCAAGTAAGGGTGTTATTTAATTGGGTGATAATTTATGCCGCCAGATTGTTTGCTTGGGCAATGGATTATGCCGCCAAGCTATGGTATTATGTACACGTTTTTAAATATATGGTTATTACATACCCGGTATATATGACTAGTTCATTTATATGTTTGTGGCTTTTCACTGATATATTATTTATACTAGTTATTACTTTTTTAAATGGTTTGAAAAGTTTTGATTAAAATATGTTCAATGAGAAATGTATGATGTATATATTGCTATTTATGCATTTTGCTTTGGTTGTGCTTCTTGTTAATTATTAGAGCTTATTTTGGATTATTGATGTGGTTGGAAGTCAGTTAGAACATATATTTTTCAAGTTGACTTCTGATTAGCAATTGTATCAGAAGTGTTATATTTGGTGTGAATATGCTTTAAGAACTACAGGTTGCTTGATCCCATTAATAAGGGTATGTAGGCAGCTCAAATTTTAATACCAAGTCCAGCTACTAATTATATAAATGATGTTTTTATTTGAGTGTTAAGCTATTTACCGAGAGGTGGTTTTTGGATTGAGAAATGTTTGCTGGTAGATTGGATAATGTATAGGAATGCTTTCCTTGCAAGATTGTAATTATATGTATTTGGGGAATGTCAGAAAAACAGACGAAATGTATTTGGGAATGTATTTGGGAAATTTTTAATAAAATTTCTGGCAGTAGGGAAAAATTTTCCACTTGTTGGATTTCATTTTTTAATAATGGTTTAATGGAGATAAATGACTGCTTATTGACTTAATAGAAATATTAAGTCATGCAGACAAGATCTAGACAGTTCGGGTCCTGTCAGACACCGTGTTGCAGCAAAAACTAGGAGGCTCGTGCGGCGCGTAAGAAAATTGTCAGAGCTCGGCGAGATCCAGACAAGGTTTCCGGGGTGGTCTGGTTCTCATGGAGGTGGAAGTGGCGTGCCACTCGCTGGAAAACGGTGGGAATCTAGGTAGAAATGGTGGATGTTCGAGTGGTTTTCCTGTCACTTTAAGACTATTTTTCGACAGGTTACTATAACTTTCTGGTGACTAAATTGGTACGACCATGTAGTTCGTCGCACAAGCTTTCCAACAGTACCAATAATGCATCCTAAATCCACCAGATGCGATAGATACGGCTGATCAAAGTTGGTATGGCCACAAGATCTACTTTGTCTCTCATCTCATCAGATTGCATAAAAAAATAAAAAATAAAAAGTGGAAGATGATGAAAAGTCACGTTTGGAAAGTGTGAAACTAACATTTAAAGACCAAAATGTGAGCCCTTTTAGTTGTTGACAGCTGTAAGGCACAAATATTTGAATTAAAGTGCTCAAAAAGCACATAAATGCATTAGTTTAAGATTAAAAAAAATATAGATAAGTTTAAACTAATCTTGAAATTAAAATACAATTTTGATTGACCATAACTAAAAATCTGCAAGTCCAATTTGAGCATGTCGACAATCAAAAGACTCGTGGCAAAGGCCTCTACGCTAAGCTTGATAAAATTTGAATAAAAATTTAACCCGAATAAAAAGTCAACATCGAGCCTCCATCTGGTCAACCTAGTCCAAATTGACAAACAAACAATGTGAGCAAATTCAGGTTGTTATTCTTTCAGCCAGCTTCTAATCCATCCATTTTTGGGTACACTGATGCTGATTGGGCCTCGAGTGTTGATGATAAGAAATCCACCAGTGGTTATTGTATATATATTATGGGGATAATCTTTTCTCGTGGTCTTTGAAAAAGTAAAATGCAATGGCACAATCTAGCATAGAGTTTGAGTATAGAAACTTAGCTAATGGAGCCTCAGAGATTGCAAGGATACAAGAACTAATGAAGGAAATCGGTACCCACCAACATCATTTGCCTATACTTTGGTGTGACAACATGAGTGCTGGCAGTCTAGCATCCAATCCCACTTTCCATTCTCATACCAAACATATTGAAATAGATGTTCACTTTGTACGAAATCATGTTGTATCACAAAAACTGGGAGTTCGTTATGTTCCGAGTACTTCTCAAATCGCTGATATTTTGATAAAGAATCTATCAACTATTCGGTTTCTTTACTTGAGAGACAAACTAAATGTATGTCTCATACCGTTTCGTTTGCAGGGGATGTTAGACAGTTAGTATAACCTAGCAATTAAAAAACAATATCAATTGCTATAATTTGTCTTACATTGTCATGCTTGCTTATCAGGTGATTCAGTCCTTACAATTTCACTTATTTCCATAAGTCACAAACCCAAAACCTATCTAGTATCTACTACCAAATTTGCGCTGTCTTAAATAAATAAATAAAAAATAAAAGTGACATCTTTTATATTATATATATGTATGTATATATATAGGACTGCTGTCCTGGGAGACGCCACCCAAGTGTATATGGGTGAATGGGCTATATTTGCAATTTAAGTGAAATTTTGGAGAGTTTAGGAGGAAAAAAGCCGGGTAGAAACAGTCAAAATTAATTTGAAAAAAGTCAAATAATATATGTTGACTGGTCAAAATTAATTTGACCTTCAAAAAATTTCCCCCCGTTTAGGTCGTCTTCTCTTTTTCTTTTCTGCTTCTTTTCTTTCTTCTCCAAAGATTTTCACTGCTTTTTCGCCTCTCTTGCTGCCGTTCGTGTTCTTATCGCAAAACAGAAGCTTGCATCTTCCCTTCGGAAGTACCGCTGTTTTTCTTTCTGTGTTTTTTTATGACGTTCAATATTATTAATTACATAAATGTCAGCCTTAAGATTCCCATCTTCGATCTATTTTTTTTTCTTTCATGTTGGGCATACTGGTTTTTCTCTTTTTGTGATTTCGCATTGTCGGCGTTGTACTACAATTGAATTAAAGTTTTTTTTTTGGGAATTATTATGATTATTTATTTTTGATAGAGATTCAAGTTATTGAGATTTACTTTTTTGATATTAGTTATCGAGAATTTGAGAAGGTTTAAGAAAAACACGACCACCAGCAATTAATCAATATTATTATTTAGTTGCAACCCATCAATGAATTAGAAATAAAAAATACATTATCTGACACGTGTCAATATAGGATTGAAAGTCACACGGTGCCTACCTCATGATTGTGTGATATCGTGTGTTGGATCATATCTAATACAAATTGAATAAGTTTAACAGCATTTAATCGTGTGATGTCTGTATTGCTAATCATTATTATATTTTCATTGTTGCATGACTTGCATCATTGCTTATAGTGCTTGATTAAGAGTTCACTTGGAGTCTTGGATATTACTAACAGAATATCCTTATTGGATTTGTTTTATTCTTTAGAATTTGCGTCAGTGTGTAATTATGTCATATTGTCATAGACAAAGTATGAGTGTTGCATATTTTGGCATAAAGGAACAGTCCCTAAACCCTTTAATCATTAGAAATAGCAGTGGAGTTTTGTAGTTTCCCTGTGTAATTTTGAGAAAATCCAAAGTTTGTCTTCTCTAATTTGCAGGGTACTCCATAATTTTAACTTTTGGTTATGTATCCTGCATTAATCAATGTTAGGTGTGGAAATATGAAATTACTCCAATTTGAGCTATATTGTATATCATCGTCCTAAATAAAATTTTCGCAATATTCACCATCCTGTAAAGTAGCCACATAGTCAATAAGTTATTTGAAATATAAATTTAATGTAACACATTTAAGAATATTGTATACAAACCTTGATATTATTGCATTTTCAAAATTTTCAATTTGGATTTTTTTCTGAACGAGATATCATTGGCTTCATATAAGAGCCACATTTACATTTTTGTTGGAAAAAAATATCATTCGTACTTGATGATGACATTGTACCTAAAAACAACTCCATTACCAAATCAGAAAATATTGATATTCATTACCGAACCATAGAAACATAAAAAAGAATTTCCACACAATCTATGCATTAATTCAATATTATGTTAACTCTCCCCAAAGACAAAATGAACAAATAGTAGTTCTTTAATTCTTTAGCATATTGAATTCCAATATCATAAGAATTTCCAAAACAAAACTATCAAAGCAATGAGCATATTTGTTATCAATGGAAAACAGAGGAATGCTAAAGTGCTTGAAAAGAAAATTTTATTTATTAGTGTGATAAATCTAGCATTAATACCTAGGCAAAAAAGTCATAGAAGCTTAGTTACTAACCACTACAAACATTTTCTACCAAAAAAAAGAAGATAAAAAGATAAAAACCACAGTCTGTCCAACATGACTGATATACAGGACTGAAAAAAGCCACTGCAAACCCAAACGTTTTCTGAGTGTTCACTTCATGCATACATTAATCATTAAATAGTTACATTATCAACAGGACAGCAATAGGCTGACATTTATGTAAATTTGTTTGTTCTGAGTGTTCACTTCATGCATACATGCCAAGGAATCAAAAGTCACTTCATGCATAAATTTGTTTGTTTGTTCTGAGTGTTCACTTCATGCATAATTTTGTCCTAACACATCTACTTAAGCATCAGGATCATCAGATTAAGGATTTTATTGTGCCTTGGAATTTCTATTGGCATAATAACATCTTTTGTACCAAATAAAAGAGAAGTTGACAATTTGAAAGATGTATTAAAAGCTAAAACTACCCACTGCAAATGTTTTCTACCCAAAAAAAAGAAAAATTACAAATAAAGACACTGCAAACGTTTCTCCAAAGAATTCAAAGGAAAAATTAAAAAAAATTAAAAAATTCATCCATCCTTTCTTTTTAAAAGCTTAATTACAAATTCAGATGCAAACATTTTCTACCTAAAAAAAAAAAACAACCACATAATCGTTTCCCCAAAGTCTAAAGAAAGGAGAAAAAAATGAAATAAAATCAGAAATAAGATGCGACCATTATTGAACATAATAATAATAATAATATTGAACATCATAAAAACCATAGAAAGAAAAACAGTAAAAAAAAAAGTTTTTAAAAAATGGATGCAAAGCTTACTGGTACTTCAGAATGGAAAATGCGAAAAAAACAAGATTTTGGTCTGGTCATGAACAGCAGCGAGATAGGCGAAACTTTTAGAAAAAAAAACGTTTGAAGCATGGGAAATCATCGAGGAAGAAAGAAAAGAAGAAGGAAATAAAAGAGAAAAAGAAGACCTAAACCGTCGACAAAGCTTTTAGGAAATTTTTCCCCTAAAATGCGAAGCTTCTGTTTTGCGAAAAGAACACGAAGAAGAAGACCTAGTTGCAAACGGCGGCAAGAGCGGCAAAGAAGCAAGGGAAATCGTCGGGGAAAAAAGAAAAGAAACAGAAAATAAAAAGGAAAAGAAGACCTAACTCCTATGACGCGGGAGAGAAATTTTTAAAAATTGGGAAATTTTTTGAAGGTCAAATTAATTTTGACTGTTTCGGCTTATTTTCTCTAAACTTTCCAAAATTTCACTTAAATTGCAAATATAGCTCATTCGCCCATATACACTTGGGCGGCATCTCCTAGAACAACAGTCCTTAATATATACAGGTTTACAATCTCCACACATAAAAATAATATAAAAAAAGATAATTTTTAAAATTTTAAAAGATATTGATAAGCAACACTTTGTGCTCAAGATTCAATTAAGAGTTTTCTTACGCATAAAAATTGCATTCTTAAATACAACAAACCTATAAACTTAAACTACCATTGAAACTGTACCAATCCAGATTGAACCTTTATATGAACATCCAGCTTTATATTAAACCCATTTTTGGGACCAAAAGAACAACAATACAATGCTATGAAACAAACAAAAGGTGACACCAACGGTATAATGACTGTAGATGCTTTCTTTGATGGGTTATTTACATACATGCATGTCCACTCTTAGGGGTAAATTAAGACATTTGACTACCAATCTCAAAATGAAGAAATATGCCCACAATTATTGTACCCATTCAAGTAAATTTGAGAAAATTTTAAAATATACCAAGAATACAACCAAGCCATTCCTCGACGCCCTCTGCCCCTCTCAATCTCAGTACTTTGGGTCCATTCTTTGTAAGCCGTCCTTTCAATCTCAGTTTGGCAAATGAAGAACGGCGAGGAAAACACTGGCATCGGTTAGCTTTGCCCCTCTGCGCTGTTAGCCAGCGAAAGAAGAAAAGGAAGGCCGAGCTATCAACGACCGAGATTGAAGGAGGTTGACATACAAACTTGGCCCATAGACAACTACCCAATGTAGGGAAATGTATGTTGGCCCATAGACTTATTGTGCAACCATTTTATGGGCCTAAATGACCAGGTTTTCTAGATTTCCAGCCCAAATTTCTTCTGGGCTGTAAGTAAATTAAAACCCAGAAAAAAAGATGTATGCACACACATATTGTTAATGTGAGTATATATAGTAACTGTTTGGTGCATGTAGACACTGTTCGGGTCATAGGCTTATTGGACGTCCACAAGAATAGAAAAGGTTTTGTATTACTGTTTGTAAGGCAACGATGGGTACTAGTCTTATTGCCATGAAATGAAAAACTATTGCCATGGTCATTAAAATACTCAGCTATTAAATTTTCTGACTTAATTTTTCTGTTCTATGAGGCAGTAGGCAGGGTAACAAGTTCAATGTCCTTGAACCTTGAAACTTACAAGTTGTAAGACCTGAGAATAGTGCAACTGTTTGATGTCCTCTTGTTCCAAAATCCGACCCAAGTTTCCAACCTTATACTTGCATTTTCCGGTGGCTTCGTCCTGCATGAAATTGTAATATGCTTGAAGTTGCTAACTTGTGAGGAACAAAACAAAGAAGAATAAAATTCTCCTGATTGTTTTTTTCTTTTTTTCTTTTTATATTGGAGTATAAGAATTGAAATTCAGAATTTTTTTTTTTCTTTAATTTAAAAAATATAATAATTTCTAAATAACATATAATTCGATTTATTTAAATTTTGCTATTAGCTATTTATGCATTATAATTTGTTCAAAATGCAAATTTAGGTTGAATCTTGTGTTACTATTTATTATGTTGTAAGCTTTGAAAGTAAGCACAAATAGTGTTATAATGTTTCAAAAGATGTCTTAAGAAAGTGGAACATGATGGTCAAGGCTTTTATTGTGAAAAGTGTGACAAGATTTTGCATGATACACAAATGAGGTATTGCATTCTTTTATTAATGCAATTTACCATAAAACTTTTGTTAGTTCCTATACAATGCAGTTCTATCTTGAATCTAAGTTTTATTTTTTTAGCTACATAATTCATTTGAATGTGGTCGATGATGAAGATGGTTATGCAACCTTTGTTATCTTTAATAATGTTGTTTATAGTTTTCTTCGTGTAACCCTTGCAAAACTTTGGGATCAAGAGATTAAAATGAGTTCCCACAAATAGTAATTAATCTTCATTTATTTCTTAAATTTTCAATTGAGCTCTTTAAAATATGATCTGTTAAGGGAGAAAATGCCACTAAATTCCTTAACAAATTGAATGTTTTTATGGGGAGGAGATTTTTGTTCAAAATTCTAATGAAGAAAATTACTGAAGGGGATAACAACAAATAAACAAGTTACACAATTGTTAGAATGACTTCAGATGATAATCTAATCTTCCATTTTGTGAATCCATATTTTCTTATAGCTGTATATTTTATTTTTTAATATTCACTTTTATATTTTATAACCTTAATTATGTTATTGATTTAAGTAACTGTGTAATTATTATTCTTGCAGGTTACAGAATCTACTTCCCAATGTCCAGATTTATTTGAGTCTATTAAAGTCATTGATGACTTTGAGAAGGTATCCACTATTATATAAGCAATTTTCTTTGTTTTTGAAGCTTTTAGCATGGCCCTCTATTTAATATCTCTGTCAATTCTCCAAATAGTATTATGCTTCTTTACATTGTGATATTGAAAATGAAGACAGTTTTTGTGGTATTTTAACACCTACAAAGAGAGTAAGTGAGGACGAAATTTGTCTTGCTGATAATGATAAGACTGTAATAACAAGATCAGAAGCTCAAATGTCATCAAAAAAGCTGAAAAAATTTATCAAAATTGAAAAGGACTGAAATATTGTCTTTATTTCTTTTAATTTTTTTATGCCTTTTGGAAAAAATTTTGGACTTGTGATGTTATGGTTAAATTCATTTTTGTATTCGGTGGAGGCATTGCTTTCAAGGTCTTTTGGTCTTAGTTTCTCATTGAAAGATTAAAAGCTTTTCAATATTTTTCATATTTTTTTTAATATAGGATTTTATGCTTTAGTGCTTTTTGGGTTGGATTGTTTATGAACTACGCATTAAGAGAAATGCTGAGACAATGCATTTGTTAAGTTATCAGTTTATTGAAAGCAATGTTGATATTTTNTTAAAAAAAAGATATATTATTGATTTAATCTATATTCCAATAACATTAGAATATTATAATAAAATAATATTTTTTTTATAATAAAATAATATTATTTTAAAATTTCATAACAATTCCAAATAAAATAGTTGGACTCTAAAATTTGCCCTTTTATTCACCCAAAAAAGAAAGGGGAAAAAAAAGACAACTCTGAATTACACTTGTTTGATGGGTCTTGTCAATGAAAATGGTTGAAGTATGGCAGTGGGACCCAGACAGTGAATAGCCCATGTGCTGTCGACAAAGAATGTGTTGGTCTTGAAAAAGATGGTAAGTGTTAGTGGGTTCTGCCTTAGAGAATGCAATGTTACAAAACGTACAAAATACCAGAACCATCCCTTTTTCATTTCCAATTCCGAGTGCTCTTGAGGTTCCACCACTATCTCATACATCATCTCCTCGTGCATCTCAATCAATGCTAACGGATAGGCTGATTAAATAGTTCGTTTTTGATAAGGTTTAAGTATCTTTATCACCATTGTCCTTATTTTCTAATTTATAGTTAAGTGGGTGAATTATATCTTTAAAATTACATATTTAAAAAAAATAAACAGCAAAAATAAACAAAAAAAAAAGTTTCATCATCAACGTCTGGATTAGAATTACTCCATCATAGTCATATGTATCTGTGAAATGATACCGAATAGGTGGAGCAATATCTTTCTTCAAAAGTGTCATGAATTGAAGTTGCTAATTAAATGGTAGGATTAAAGTAGCATTAGCGTCTAAACCCCCCACAAAAAAGTATAACACTTTTTAAATGAAATCCATTTGTACCAAAAGAAGCTTAGGTTATAAAAAGAGTAGACACCAAAACTCATCGCCTTGTAGAATGAATGACTAACTTTAGTATCTATAATGGTGAATGCGGTAGATATTGTTGATGTATACAATCATAACTAACCTTGGCTTATTTATCAAATAAGGAAAAAAATCTATCTTTGGCTGGTGGCTATACACTTAACANTATTTATAGTTATTAATTAATTATATATTTTATTAAATATTTTTAATTTTTAAGCAAATCAGATTTTTATAGAAAATTTTACTTTTTTAGAAACTTGACAATGTCTGATAGAGCCTCTAGAATTAGACATTCATCTTAATAATGTTAAGGTCATGTCAGCTCGACACTCATTATAGACATTCCCATTGGAGATCATTTTTTTAAAATAATGCCTATATAAACTTATGTGGCATGTTAATTTTAACAATGCACATTCCATTGAAGATGCTCTTAGCTGTCACATTATTTGGACTATATATTAAATTTTTCATATTTAATATTTGAATTAGTAAAGAATTTATTTTAAAATGGTTAATTTCATATTTTTTGGAGATAAGAATGCACGAGATTTGTACAAATACAAATTGAAAATATGTAAATAGAAATTGCATTAGTTCAACATAGGAATGCAAGAAGCTGTTGAGAATCTCCTCATATAACATTTGCATTGAAGACGACTTTGACATCCCCCAAACATCAACCTGAAAATTAAACAACTCGGTTCTTTTTAGAATTTTTGATTTTAATACAATTTTATAAATTATTTTGTTTAATACAATTGTATGATGGGTTTGATTCATATGGTTTTCTTCAACTGAAGTCGCTTGGAGACAACAAGTAGTTGGAATTATTACCAATACATTTGCTATGTCAATATGTTTCCAATTAGAAGGTGGGTAGATGTTCTTATTATTATTAAAATTGAATACAAGTGTGCGTTTTTGGTACACAAGAAGAAGAGCATCCAATTCTATAGAAAGAATATTCACACTTTAACATGCACATGAATATTAAATTCCACATATGAAATTTCAAAAGCAAAATCAGATAGCAGAATTTGATCCGATGCTCAGCCACTTCTCTTGCACTTCCATACGTACAACCTTATTTATTTTCCCAAGCCTAAAAGTTAATGACCTGTTTTCTATTATTCCTTACCGTTTGCAAAGATCTCAACAATCATACCTTTAACAGCACCCACAAGATCACTCCCATGGAATCTTATCTCTACATGCTCAACATGTAGCCCTCTCAACTAACTTTGACATGTATGTATGCATCTAAATTCTAATGTATACTGTTCGCTTCCTTCATGATGTCCCACATCTCCATTACATCACCATCATCCTTATTTTCTTCTTTTTAAAGTATCCTTCCTCTTCTCAAACTCCCTGATATTCCCATTCGTCTTCGATGCAGGGCCAGATAAATAAATAACTTCATGAAAATCTTGCTTTTCTTCTACACTTAAGACATTTACTTTTACTCCATTGTATCATATCAGTTTGCTCTTTTAATATTCTCAAAGAAGAAGAGTACATTAATGTTTCCAAACATCCAGACTTGAGTACAGAGTTGAACTGACCGAAGTGCATGTGCGGGAGCTGAGCAGACTTATAAGAATAACCCAAATTCCACCGACTTCAGTTTGTCTATTTCTTCTCTTGCTCTCCATATTTCCCTAGAAAACTAGAGTTTGATTTCATAGCTGTTCAAATTGCTAAACTTGCCGTGCAGTATTCCAAGACAACCAAGTAAGCATTCAAAGAGAGCATAAGAAAAGAAACCACATGAAGAGGAAGCTATGATAGAGTGGCTACATTCTTTCCCCACCTTTTACATATCCAAAAATTCGGAGGACTCAATCAGCCAATATTTTAATCTTTTCGACTTCAAATGGAAAAATAGATGAATGGTATTAAAATTCTTGAATTCTCATTTTATTACATTAACAAAGTAAGAACATATTCAGATATTGTACTAGCTAAGGAGGAGGTAAGGGCTGAATACAGTATCAAGGAACCTACCATAAAGCAGAGAAATAACATGACCTTAAAACTTACCAAAATGAGAAAAACAAATAATATAATGAAATGAAATATCGGACATATCGTCCTCTCTCAATATAAGAATTTTAAGTTTGACAAAAAACCCACCAGACATTTCAAAAGTAACTCTTTGCAGCCTTTATACCACAGCAGGCATGTCCTTGAGCCAAGCATCCAGCGGCTTTCCAATGGAGTAAACAATAAACCCAATTTGCCTAAGCTTTTCGCGATCCACAATGTTCCGACCATCAAACACAAATGCAGGCTTCCTCATGTTATCATAGATTCTTTGATAATCAAGCTTCCTGAATTCATCCCACTCAGTCAAAATGCATATTCCATGAGCATCTTTAGTTGCATCATAAGCATCCCAGACAACACTAACTTGCTTCACAGATGTAGGGCTCATTGGCTGAAGATGAAGTGGATGGTCCCAATCAAATTTTTTCATGGAAAGATCCCTCTGGATCTGGTCCTCATTGACCTGTGGGTCATATATGCTCAACTGGGCTTTGTCACCCAACAAGCCCTTGCAAACATCAATGGCCGGGGTCTCCCTTGTGTCACCAGTGTCCTTCTTGAAAGCAAAGCCTAGAATGGCAATCTTCTTACCCGAAACTGTGTTGAACATCGATGACACAACCCGGTTAACGAATCGGGACTTCTGATAGTCATTAATCTTAATTACCTGTTTCCAGTAATTTGATACCTCAGGAAGGCCATTACACTCACAGATATAAACTAAGTTCAAGATATCCTTCTGGAAGCATGACCCACCAAAACCAACACTGGCATTCAGAAACTTGGGTCCAATTCTCGTGTCCTTACCTACAGCATGTGACACTTCAGTGACATCAGCACCAGTTGCCTCACAGAGTGCTGAAATGGCATTAACAGAAGAGATCCTCTGTGCCAAGAAGGCATTTGCAGCAAGCTTTGATAGCTCAGCAGACCACAAATTAGAGCAAATAATTCGGTCAACAGGGACCCAATGGGCATAAACATCTCTTAGTGCTTGCACTGCCTTTGTGCCTTCTGGGGTTTCTCTACCTCCAATTAGAACTCGGTCAGGATTGAAAAGATCTTGAATTGCAGTTCCCTCAGCAAGAAATTCAGGGTTGGAAAGAATTTGGAAGTTGATGCCTTTACTATTGTGGGTCAGAATCTTTTCTATTGCCTCAGCTGTTTTCACAGGGACTGTTGATTTCTCAACTACAATTTTGTCAGATTTCGATACATCAGCAATCATTCTAGCAGCACTCTCCCAATAGGTCAGATCAGCTGCTTTGCCAGCTCCAAGACCCTGGGTTTTGGTAGGTGTATTAACTGAAACAAAGACTATGTCGGCCTCCATAACATGTTTCTCAACATTGGTGCTAAAAAATAGGTTCTTCCCTCTGCACTGCTTTACCACATCATCTAGCCCTGGTTCATATATGGGGAGCTGATCACTGTTCCAGGCATTGATTCGTGGCACGGAAATGTCAACGACGGCTACTTCAATTTCTGGGCATTTTACTGCAATTACAGCCATGGTAGGCCCACCAACATATCCAGCTCCAATGCAACAAATCTTCACCATCTTTCTTTGCTATTGATGACCTGTAGGAACAATATATTCAAATGATCAAAAAAGCTTTAGAAACAACTTGTATATGAACAATTAATATGCTATAGTTCTTGAAAAGCAAATTGCATCGGATAAGATTTCTTTTTTTAGATAAAAGTATCATGCTAAAAGAAAAGCAAACAGTAATATTATCAGCCAGTAACATATTTTACTAACCGACCTCATGCTCATTAACAACGACCTCTACACATGGCAGAACTAGTCATAAGAAAAGAAAACAAAATTCTTGCAAATCAGCTAAACATATACTCTAAGAAAATAAACAGGTTGTCATTTCACACCAACTGAATACAGCTATTTGTAATGTTAGCCCATAAACCCAAACCATTTTTCAATCCAAAAAAATATTATCCTTACTCTAAAAAAGCAAGGTTTTCATTTCTGAGCTGTAACTCTAAAAAAATTAACACCATACATCCAATGCATCTCTAATTGTACGAGAGAAAGAGAGAAGGAGAGGAAGGGATCAGATCAATATGTCAGAATAACGGGAGAAGACAAAAAAAATCTCAGAATTTTCAAATCCAAAAATTTAAATTGAAGAAAATGAAATTTCTAAGAATTAACAAGATCTTTCAGATACATTACGAGATTGGTTTCTACTACGCCGACAAGACAAAGTGTCACACAGTAAAATTTAGAAACCCATTGACGAGTTTAGCTACCAGATCTACAAAAAAACAGTGAGAAACAACATAGGTCTAATCACTTCCCACCACCAAACCACCATCATATAACAAACCCAACTCTGTAAATCAAGAAAACCATGAACCAAACACAGAAAAGCAGAAAACTTTAAACATCCCAAGACAAAGGAACAATTAAAAAAACTATAAAATCAGAAAATACCCAGAACAGCAAATTGCCAAAAACAAAATAAAAAATTAAAACTAAGAAAACAGTAAAAACAAGGAGATCAATTTACCTCCTAAATTGGATGGATGGGGATAGAAATCAAGAAAGACTGTATTTTTTCTTCTTCTTCTCGAGTCTGGTTATAGAGAGATCTAAGGCAGAAGAAGTGGAATAGAGAAACTAGCTTGTTTCTTCTTTCTTCTACTGCTGTGCCCACCTATGAAGGAGATCCAAGAGCGATATGAGACATATATACTCCACAACCCCTGTCTTTATAAGATCCAACCACCCAGATTTCCACGACTAAAAAACAGTACCACGCCCAATACATTAATTCAACACGTTTTCTCTCACATTAAAATTATGACCATTCATTCATTTATTATTATTATTATTTTTTTTTCTTTTCAGTACGACAACTTTTAATTATTTACCAAAAAAAACAACTTTTAATTTTCAAAAGAAATATTGCATTTTGAATTCACGGTTTTGCAGGTGGAGTGAATGTTACGAGAATGCCAACTAAATTTTTTTTGTCAAATTTTTAGTTTTTATATTTTACAGTTACATTTAATTCAGCAGAAAAATTATTAAATATTAAAATTTTGATCTTTTTAATTAAAATCTGAAACTTTTACTAATCTATTTAGAATTTCTAGGTGGCTAAGTATATCATCATCATTTACTTACTACTGACATTTTCTTNTTTGTGTACTAAATACTTACCTGGTTGATATGTCATCTGTATTCGACTATGGATTCTCTCTCTCTCTCTCTCTCTCTCTCACACACACACACACACACACATATTTTCTATATATTTGATTAATTATAATAATGCCTCGGTGAGAAGATTAGGCAGTTTTGAAGTGCGGTAATTTTGTATTCTTCTCATATCCTTCAATCTTTTTGTATTTTGACCTTCTTATGGAGATAATGTATAATGGCTAGTGCAAGGTAAATGTGCAAGGATCAGTCATTAGTGGGCAAGGGGGAAAAACCAAAAAAAAAAGGAACTTATGTTTGTTTTAACCAACGAGCAACGAGTTCAAGTTGATAATATAGTTGTTAATTCATTGTATAATTGTTGGAAATCTTCTCCAAAACATATTTTGGTACTGTAATTTTTTCTGGTCATCCCTAATGAATTTTTATTATTATATATCAAACCCAAATTTTAACGTTCCAACCTTATTTGCACTCCCATATTTAATTAAACAAGTCTAAAAATGTCAAATTATTTGTTAAGGTCATTATATGTTAATCTCACAAGTCCGTGTTATATTTAAATATTACATATTTCAAGTTAAATATAATTTATTATATTTTATTGATGATATATTTTTTTATCACTCATAGTTAGTTTATTGTATGAACATTTGTATG